>JANTQA010000014.1:0-18269 GCA_027625915.1 Anaeramoeba flamelloides | reverse complement strand
AAATTGTATTAATTATATATACTTAAACCCATTAATAATAAATAAAACAAAAAGATACCCAAACTATTTTTTAAAAATAAGTGTAGTAAGTTTAGGGTAGTTATAAATAAAAACATCTAATTTTTTTTTATATTTTTTTCATTGTAATTGTTATTGAATTTATCATTCTTCCTTTTAAATTTTTATAAAAAACAAAAACCAAAAAAAAAAATAAAATCAAGAAAGTAAAAAGTCTGAAAAATTAAAAAAGTCTTTCTGTTATGTTTTGTTCACAAAAAGAATTAACTTTCTCTAAAACAAGCCAATTATAATTTCAAAAATTCTTTGGGGTTTAACAAATTTTGAAAAACAAAAAAAAAAGAAAAAGAAACTTATTTGATCAAGATGGATGGAAATTTAAAGAACAAATTGAAATTCAACAAAATTGTGAAAACAAATGAAAGAACAACTTTCTTCTCAAAAATCTCATCCTTTTTATCTCTATATATATATATATATAGTGTATCAAAAAAAAAGTTGTTAGATTGAAAAAATACAAAAGTTTTATAATAAAAATCTTAAGTTTCAATGTTTTATTGAGTAAATGTAAAATTGTTTAAAAGTATTAACCAGATCCAATAAATTCATCATTTGCTAAAATCCATCTTGAAGAACGTTTTTTTTTAAATAATGAAACCATATTCACAGTGTATAACGATTTTGTAAAAATCAATTAGTCAAAAAACCTAATACAAATATAATTAATTATATTAAAAAATTTAAAATTAATAAAAATTCATTAAATCCAATTGACATAAAGGAAATTTTTGATCAAGATAAAATTAAAGAAATAATCAAATTTCAAAAAAATAAATCAGTTAAAGAATTTGACAAAAAAATTCATTATAAGTTTATAAAAAACCAATCAATTCAATATTTATTAAATTATAATTATTTTATTAAAACAGTTCAAAATATTTTTTTAAATTGGATAACAGACGAAACTGAAAAAAGTATAAATTTTATTAAAAAAAAGAAATTTATTATTTATTCATAAATCGGGGGGATGAAGGCGAACCATTAAATTATCGACCTATCTCTATAAATCAATCTCTTCCAAGATTTTTTTTAAAATTAATATACATTGGAATTCAAGACTCATGGGACTTGATTTCAAAAAAAACAATTTGGATTTAAAAAATATTTTGGAACAAGAATTGCTGTTTTAAATTTATTAAGAACATTTAAAAAAATAAAAAATAAAAATAAAAATACAGAATACTTTGTAGTTACTATAGACATACAAAAATGTTTTGACTCTATACAACACTCGTTAATATATCAATCTATTAAAAAATTTATCAAAAATGAAACAATTAAAAATTGGCTCTTGAGATATTACAAAAAAGAAGGAATTGGAGTTTACCAAGGAGATCCCTTATCACCAATTCTCTTCGCATTTATATCTCATTTCCTACTAGAAAAGTTAAAAACTTTAGCTGTTCATGTTCAAATGTATGCAGATGATCTTATTCTTATTATGAAAGGGCCATTAATCTCTCTAAAAATTAATTTAGAAAGGATTTTCGAAATAATAAAAAGATTCAGGATGAACCCACATAATAAAAAAACCAAATATAAAAAAGAATTAAAAGATATTTTTTATCTTGGGATTTGGTTAGAAAAAAACACACATCTTGAATATAATTTCAAAAAAGTAGAAAAGTCCTTGGAAACACTTAATCGATTGTTTCAACAAAATAAACTCAACAATGGAGTCAAAATAACTTCTTTCAAAGCTCTCATTTTAAGTCAACTTTATTATGGTCTTGAAATATTTGACTTGAAAAAAAATGATTTTGAAAGAATTGATAGATTTATCAATAAATCAGTCACAAATTTCTTACAAATTAATATCCATTCACCTCGATTAATTTATAAAACTGAAGCAAAAATTGATCTCTCTAGATTAAAAGTATACCGAAGAAAATATAAATTGATAGAAAAATTAGATTTCTTAAATTTAAAAAAATTAAAAACAATACTAAATTTTCGAAAATTGGAAAATGAAAATATTAATTGGCACACTAAAGGATTAAAATTATTAGATTTAGAATTAAAAAGTTTTTCGATTAACCAAATTGGAAAATTCACCTAGTTGGAAAGTTCAACAATATCTAAAAAATTATAAAACAACAAAATTGCAATTTCAAAAAAAAAAAAATAAAAAAACTGGAAAGCTTCAAAAACAATTCTAAAATTTCGAAATTTTACTAATTGTTTAAATAGGTACTCTTATGTAACAAGCAAAAATAAAAATAAAAATTGTGATTTATGTAAAGAAAAGTTAAATATTGATATCATTGAAGATTTCGATCATTTTTTATAGGACTGTCCGGCCTATAAAATAAATCGAAAAATCTGGATATCTGAATTTTTTGAAAAAAATAAAAAAATTAATAATATCAGAGATATTATTAATAAAAAGTATTCATCAGATATATTATCATTAGTAAGTGATAATAAAATTTGTGATTCTTTAACAAAATTTCTAAAAAAAGTTTAGAAATTAGGGCACACAGGAGAAAAGCAATTTTCTCTCTTCAAAAATAAAAAAAAAAAAAAAAAAAAAAAAATATCTTTTTTTTGTGTTCATATTAATAAAAAAAATTAATAAAAATATGAAAAAATAAAAAAAATGAATGCGATTTCGGTAATTTTTAATAAAAATTCAACATGAGTATTCACTTTATAAAAATTTCTATGTTTGTCATAATTTGATTGTGAACTTTCTATTATTGGAAAAACTGTGTACTCATGGTGGATTTTTAATTAAACTGAATAAAAATTTTTCAATTTGAAAACCAAACGAGTTCGAAAAGCACTATAATCTTTCGAGTCTCATGGCAAATATCAAATTTGATTTTTGGAACTCAAGATCATTTCAAAATTTTTACAATTTTTTGTGGTTATAACACCATACTTAAGGTTGGTCATTTTTTGAGATTTATTTCGAGGAAATTTTTGATTTAATTAAAAGAAATAAGAAAAAAATTGTCAAATTATCTACATACTTGTCAAGTCTGGTGTGAATTTTAAACTGAAAGTTTAAAAAGTTTATTTAAATTTAAAATTTCCAAGTTTACTGCGTTTAATTGGTGGTATGAATGAATTAAGTTGGGTTTTTGTTTCAACTTAAAAAGGAACTTCGTTTTTTTTAACTTAAAATGATCTCAAATATATTTTTGATAAATTTTACATTCATTAAATTGATTTTAATCAAAAAGAAGAATTCTAGTTTCTGCCTCAGGTCTACTGTTCTTATTCTTTATATTGAAGATCCTTCAATATAAATAGTTTTTTTTTTTAAAAAAGTTTAAAAAAAATAAATAGGAAAAAGTTCAAAAGATGTTTTCGAAGGATTTCCTTATTGTATTATTTTTTTTTGGAGTTAAAACTAGAATCCAAAATTAACATATATTGGAATATCATTTTTAGATAAAAGTTTGAAATGAATGTAAAATTTAACTCAAAATATATTTGAGATCATTTTAAGTTAAAAAAAAAAGTTCCTTTTAAAGTTGAAACGAAAACCCAACTTAAGGCTTTCATGCGACCAGTTCAACGGCTGTAATAAAAACAAATCTTAATGAAGAAAGTTAATCTAATTTTGTTTGAATGTAATTATCAAGTGGTCTAAAACCCAATTTCTCTTCTTCTTTGATTGCACATCCAAAATCTATACACTCAGATCTAAAATTTAAGGAACAAACTTTGATAGGAAAAATAAAGGCACGTAAAAATATCAAATTTAAGGCACATTCTTTACAAAATTGATTTTTTCAAATAATTTTACTTCAATTCAAATTATGTACCTTAAATTTGAGATTTTTCAGAGTCTTATTGTTCCTATCAAAGTTTGTACCTTGATTTTTAGAACTGACTGTAATCAAGATATGGTTGTCATTGTTTTTATTGATTAAAATATTTGTAACTCTAAGGTCACAATGAAAAATCCCCAAATCATTATGTAACATCTTGATACTATCAATTACATTTAATCAAAAATGTTAAATTAAATGTTGATGTATCGATTAATTTTCAAACAGAAATCAAATATAGTGTTACGTTCAGAAAAAATCAATTTGATAAAATTATCCTTATATACAGCCGTACATCAAGGAATATGAACGCCTTAAGTTGGGTTTTCGTTGTAACTTAAATTGAACTTTTAAATAATTCTCCAAAAGTAATGTTTGTGTGAATCAAGTTTGAAATGAATTCAAATTAGATTAATTTAATTTGAGATCTCAATGAAATTACAAATTCAAGTTCAATTTAAGTTATAACATAAACCCAACTTAAGGCGTTCTTATTCCTTGTTAAAAGGCCATATTAATTTTTGTATAAAAGTAAAAAAAGGAATAATTTTGGATTAATGAAGATAATTGTTAAATACAATTTACAAAGATCATTTGTATCATTTTACAAAAAAAAAAAAAAAGAGAATATTTATGAATTATTAAATAAAATTTTAAAGATAATGTCTAGCAGGTAACTTTTGGCAAATTTTGAAAATAAGATTAAATTAAAAAAAAGGGAACAAGTATATCTTTTTAACATAAAAATCATCCCTTGTGTGTATTAATGGGGAAGAATTATGATATTTTTTTTTGAAAAATATCTTAATTTTTATTCAACAATAAAAACAAAAGAACAAATTTTTTGTTTAAATTTGACTAATTAACAATAAAAATAATAATCTAATAAGAGTATTTAAAAGTTTCGAAGAGAATATCAAATAAATTATTGTTTGTAAAAATATATAAAATTATGATTTCCTACTTTATCAAAATCGTTGTGTTACAAAGATAAAAGTCAAGTTGAGAACGGAAATATGTATGTAATCATTTTAAAGTGACCAAAATCGCCTAATGGTGGCGCCTCAAGGCGGCACCATCATTAGGCGATTTTGGGCAACAGTGATACTATAGAAGAATAATGTGTTGAATAGAACTTGTTAAGACTACTAGAAAAAATTATCAGTCTTGAGAAGCTAATTTAGGTTATAATTTCAGAAAAGTCAACAAAATCTTCAAAAGTGAAAAAATTAATTATTGTTATTTTTTCAGAATAAAGTCATTTCGATTGCCTACATTGGGTTTGTTTCAATATTTGATAAGATCTGTTGATAAATATTATATTTTGTAAAAGGAATTGTTTTTAAATTCGACGAATTTAAATTTTTTCAAGTTCAAGTTTTTCTATGAAGATTTTTTGTTTTTAAAATGTTGGAAAATGGATTTAATACTGAAAAAAAAAAAAGAAAACCATAACGGAAATACAAAATAAAATTACAGTCAGTTTCACTTTTAAGGCACAAACTTTCAACGAAATTTAAGGCACAAAAAAATCTCAAATTAAGGCACAAAATTTGGAATTTTTTTTTTTTACAATTTATTTTACTAGAATCAAAATTTTGTGCTTTAATTTGAGATTTTTTTTGTGCCTTAAATTTCGTTGATAGTTTGTGCCTTAAAAGTGAAACTGACTGTATGATTAAAGTAAATTACAAAAGTCTACAAACCCCTTTTTCTGGAATTTTCAACATTGCATTTTCCACATAACATTTTTTATGTTAAATTTTCTTCACATCGATCAAGTAGAAGTTCAGTTTTAAGTTTTACAAACCACTTTTTATACCAACAACTACAAACACAACATTTTGATCTTTTATCAATATTATTTTTTTGTTTATTACAAGACATTTAAGAACTACGTTTGCAATTCAGATTTTTTATAGAGTGTTATTCAAAGAAGGTTTGGTGGTTGTCAAGTCTCACTAATATTTTATTCAGTGAGATCTAAGAAGTAAAAAATGAATTTTTTTGTAAAAAAATCTCTAAATTTTGTGATATTCGTATCTCGAAATGACAAAGAAGGTTGGTAAAAAAAGGCTTTTTGAGAAAATTTCACTTGAAAACAATTTTTAAAACCCTTACACGATATTCTGGATTGAAAATGTTTTTTTTTTTGGGGGTTGTGGGATGAGTTGATTGGGTTCTAAAAATTGTTTTGAAAGATCTATAAAGGAGAAAAGTGAAAAATTTTGCATTAAAACACCATTTTTAATTTAGAATAAGGGTATTTTGAATAATAATTCAGTAAATGTTTTGGTATTCTATGAAATCTTCTAAACCTCCCATTTTCAAAAATTGGTTAATCATTTTTTCTTCAACTGATACAACTTTTTTTTTTTTAAATCAAAAAACTGACTAATTTTTACAAATTTAATTTCCAAAAGATCCTTTCATGCAAAATTCCACAAAACCTTTCCCACACAACGTCAACCCAATTTTTCTTGATACAAGAAATTGGGTTTTGACAGATACGATCCAAATCAAAAAAAAAATATCACACAAAAACAAAAAAAAATGTTTTGTGTGTTTGGCATGGCAAACATTGTGCAATCACCAACTCGAGAAAATACAATCCTCAAAAGCATGGAGGAAGATATGATCTCAATAAGAAACAAATTGGTAAACAGTCTTACATCTGTAAGAACTGTTATAATTTGTGGAATTCATGGAACAGGTTTGGTAGTCCCAAGATACAAACGCTTCAAGAGTGGATCGATAATTCCAAAGATCCCATTGAAAATGAAGATGCTGAGAATAGTTCAGTCTCTGATGGGAGTGATTACATAGAGGAAGTGGAAGAAGAAGTACATTGTGGTAATCTGACTCACCAACCCTCATACAATGAGGAAAAATACCGGATATACCTCATGGCGCAAGAGGCCAATGGGAAAGAACTTAGAACAACTATTTTTGGAAGCGTAAAAGAAAGTAAGAAAGAACACGAACAGGAAAAAAGGAAGGAAATATATTGGCGACGGGGAATTTACAAGAAGAGACTCTCTACGATGAAAATGAATTAGAAGAAATAGAGGAGATTTTAACTAGTCACCGAAAAAAAAATCCTGATCTAAATAATGATCTTGTTTTCGGAATATCATTTGATAAAAGATTACCAACTTCTTTTACTGACAATACTCTCTTATTTGAAATATAGAGAATTAATCAAAATAAATAAAATTAACTTTTTTCTTCTTTAAATATATATAGATATATATTCCAATGGCAATAGGTATAACTTTTTTCCTTCTTTTTATTTTTTTATAAAGGTTTTATTTTACTTTTTTTAAGAAACTCTCCTTGAATATTTCTAGATAAGTATTCAGTTATTTCTTAAAAAATAGAGTATTTTCGTCAAAAAAAAATGTTAATCCATATTATTAATAACTTTTTTCAAAAAGGCAAACACTATTTATTCAAAATAAATTAAACTAACTTTAGAATATTAAATTTTTGTTTGCTTTTGCTAATATTTGTTTGTGTTTTTTGAGAGTCAAAGAGGTGCCTAAATGTACATTATTATGTGGAGAAATTTATAAAATTTATAATAAGGATCCTTTTAAAGTTTTTGTTTTTTTTTACTAAAGTTTTGTCTTTAATTTGTAAAAATGATCAGCTTTTCTTGCCGCAAGAAACCCGTGGTAATTTTTCTTTTTCATTTTTACGTTCCTTAACACGGTGTTCGAGTTTACCCATCTCAAAATTTCTATCTCATTTTTCCTTTTTAAAAATGATGAAAAAATTTTTTTTGATCGAAAATGGAGAATATTTTTAAAAACATACCTTCATGATCTCAATGTGATACAGTAAAGAGGTGTTGAGGCAAATTGTTAAATTACAAACGTAGTCCTTAAAATAGTTGAAAAAATGATAAAATGAAAATTGGCTTCCGATCACGATAATTTTTTCCAACATTAACACAATGTTGTGAACGATCCCATTATGTTGTGAATGACCAAAATCGCCTAATGGTGGAGTCTCTTCGTGACTACACGATTTAGGCAATTTTGGTCAGTCAAAAATGAGAAGTAATGATTTTATTTTTTTTTTTGAATCGTTCATTTTTTGAATTTCTTAGTGGCAAAAAACTTTTTACTGATGGATAGCGTTCAACAAAAAAAAAAGGGAATGAAGAATAATAAACCAACAAATGTAAGATCTTTTAATCACCAATATGAATATCTTTTACTTTTACATCCTTTGATTGTATAAAGTATACCATCTCATCGTTTGTCGGTGTTAATAGATCTCTATCATTCATCTAAAACGAAGATATGTTATCGGCGTATTGTCAACAATCAAATGCTACAGCCAATTTATTCAACTTGTGAATTTTTCCTTTCCGGTTCTCTTTCATAACTCAAAATGAAAGAAAAAAAATTGCTCAAAGTATTGTTTTTCTTTCATCATGTTTTTGAAAAAAAAATGTTTCGTTCTGAAATTTTAAAAAAGTCTTTTCCTTTAAACTCCTAGAAAACTTCTATTAGAGCCGATTTATTCGACTTGTAAATTTTTTTTTCATTACAAAGTATAATAGAAAAGAAAAAGAATTTTTTTTTGTTACGATCCTGATGAAAGAAAAAATGCTTTAAATATTTTTTTTTCTTTCATGTTTATTTATGAAAGAGAAAAGGAAAGAAAAAATTCACAAGTTGAATAAATTGGCTTTACCTACTCATTTTTGGGTTGGATTATCCAAATAAGATCTCCTATTTGGAAAAAAAATAGAGACTTTGTTAAGGTTTACAATGAATTTGGAAAATGAGAATTAATTATTCTTGCTTTTGATGAAAACTAATCAGGTTTTGAACAAGTGTAGTTAAAAAACAATCACAAATTTATTTTAATAATCTGTACAATTACAAACGATGTCGGTTATTATTTACATGATCGGTATTTTTTTTTAAATGGTATACAATTATAACTGGTTTCCTAAATTAATGTTTACCATTTTGGAAAGTTCTTGGATAAATGATTATTTTTTGTGTATTTTGTTGAGTTAATAAAATATTCAATAATTTATTTCAACTAACACTCATTTTACAGCTGTTCCATTGGACTTGTGAAGTTTCTATCTTTTTTCTTTCCTTTAAAGTTCACTTGATTTTTACTCTTCCTTAAAAGCCCTTTTGAAGACCCTTTAAACTATCTTTAAAACTTTATTAAAAAACCTTTAAGGGTGGTATCATCATCTTAGATTTGTATGATATTTTAATATCTTAATTTACTTACCCTTGGTAATAACTTTTAATAATTCAAAATCAAATTATAAATGAAAAAAAAAAAAATATGAAATGTGAATTTTAATATGATTCCTTGGTAAATAATTTTTTTTGAATATTAAAATTCATTTGTATTTTTTAATTTACTAATTTTTTTTTTGCTTTTTATTTTTTTTTATAAGATTGAATTACCCATATCTTAAACAGAAAATCCTTATTAAAAATGATTTTTTTTTTTTGTTCATATTAATAAAAAAAATTAATAAAAATATGAAAAAATAAAAAAAAATGAATGCGATTTCGGTAATTTTTAATAAAAATTCAACATGAGTATGCACTTTATAAAAATTTCTATGTTTGTCATAATTTGATTGTGAACTTTCTATTATTGGAAAAACTGTGTACTCATGGTGGATTTTTAATTAAACTGAATAAAAATTTTTCAATTTGAAAACCAAACGAGTTCGAAAAGCACTATAATCTTTCGAGTCTCATGGCAAATATCAAATTTGATTTTTGGAACTCAAGATCATTTCAAAATTTTTACAATTTTTTGTGGTGATGACACCACCCTTAAAGGGTGTTTAAAACTTTTTTTTAAAAAATTCTCGTTTAACAATTTTTTTTTCAAGTATATAATAATCAAGTTTAAAAGATGCTTTAAAGGATGTTTAAAGGGTCTTTTAAGGATCTTTCAAGGATCTTCAAAAGGAAAAAAAAAATTAATTCATAAAGCATGTTTAAAGGATAGAAATTTCACAAGTTGAATGGAAAATATGTAAGGTTAAACATTTAAAAGGGAAATCATAAAAGAATGCTTTCGAATTTTTCTAATTTCCAATTATATAGTATACGAAGAAAAAAGTTTCCCACAAAAATTACACATAATAAACCATACATTAAAAATTCAAAAATTTCAATTTACATTTTTAATTATCAAAGTCGTATCATTTATGAATTAAGTCTCAAATGTTGAATCCGCCCCCCATTTTCGAGAACTTTAGGAATGCTTTTGCCAAGGTGTTTAAAATGTGCTATAATTTTTTTTGTATAAATTTTATTCCAATTTTTTTTTGATTGAATTTTTCAGTTGTTCTTAGGTTTCTGGAGATTCTTCTTTAACCATATTTTTTAAAATCATTTCAGATCTTTTCAATTGTAGTTAAAATCAGGTGATTTGGGTGGCACGGGCAACAATTGAATTGGATTTTCTTTGAACTATTTCATTGAAAATTTTGATTTATAAATGGGTACCTTGTCTTGAAGAAATTCAAAATCATCACCATCATATTTATTTTTAATAAAAGGAAGTAATGTTTGTTCAAGTATACTAGTATAAATTTCTGAATTCAATCTAGATTTTGTATTTGTGCTGAAATTTTTTGAAAAATCAATATTAGTTTTTCCTCTCCAAGAAATTCATGTCCAAATCATAACTGAAATTTGAGAATTGGGTTTTTATTTCCGGGGACTTTGCTTACCTCTCGTGATATAAACATTAGATGTATTTCGAAATAACTCCTATTTTTGATTCATCGCCAAAAATCACCTTTTTCCAGTCTTGATTGTAGTGGAGTCTACAATACATCTTTTTTTTTCCTTATCTTTTTGGGAAAGTTTTTAAATTGTGATTGGTTGAACAGGAATCCAATCATTATAATTTCTGATATATTTGAATATTTCTTACTGATAAAGATACATCGAGTTTTTTTTTTTTTTTTGATTAAAGGTTACAATTTAATTGAACTTTTCTTCACGATTTTCATTGAAAATTTTTTCTAGTTTATGGAATTGTTGATTATTTAACAAACTTTTTCGATCACTACCTTCTTTCCATATATGTGATCCTAGAAGGGATTTTTTCTCCTAGTTTCGAATAGTTTTAGTTGTAATATTATTGCTTCTTACCAGTTTTTTGATTGTTACACCATCTTTCAATTTTAACAATATTTGATATTTTCTTTCAAGGGGGATTTTTTGTTTTTTGTTCATTTTAGAAATCATTTTATTTTCAATGAAATTGGAATATTGAATAAAAAAATAAAAAAATAAAAATTTCATAAATCGGGGTTTCAATTAAACTAAAAAAAAATTAATTGACAATAACCTTTCAAAAAAAAAAAATTAATAGTTTGTGGGAAATTTTTTTCTTCGTGTACTATACTTGATAATATATCTAAAAACATTGAAAATTTTTCTTAGGTAATCTGCTGTAATTGATATCGATAAATTCCAAAAACATTGACAAAAGTTTTTGGTTCATTTTCCAATTTTAAAATCTTTTTATCACTATACTATTGAATAAAGATAAAAAAAAGAAAAAGCATGGAAGGTGATTTCAATTTAAAAATGTATTTGTCTTTTTTTTGTTTAAGGGATTAACATCTTCCATAGAGAAGTCTGAAATTGAAGTATATTGTAATTGAAAGTAAATTATATTGGTGCTCTATAATCCATTTGGCTCTTAAAAAAACAATTAAAATTTGCATGAAAAGTTGATCATCAACAATGAAAAAAGGTACTTGTAGTAGTAAAAAAATCTTATATTTTTTGGGTTTACTTTTTTCAAATTCCTTTTTTAAGTTGTTTGGGTTCCTCCCCTTTTTGTTTTTTTTTGAGTATTTGGAGGAGGTATAAGATATAAAAAATCATTATAAGAATCTAATAAACCTTCTGATCTTAATATATCAAAAATCAGAAAGGAGTTAAACCGAATCTAACCAAAAGAAACGAACTCAACTGTACTGAAACGAACCGACCTGATTTAAACCTAACCAAATCTACCTTTCTGTTCAATCTGTCTAGTACGGTACTTAGACTGGGTGAAAACTGTCAAGTTGGTACCTTGTACTGGGATTGATAGATGGCAAGGTTCGGGAAACAAAAAGAAAAACAAAAAAAAAAAAAAAAGCAAACGAAAGGAAAAAAAGCAAACTAAAAGAAAAAAAAAAAACAAAAAAAAACAAGATTCCAAAACAGATTCTTATTCTTATTTAAAACCCAGAGCTTTATAGACGTATTATCTACAAGGTTCTATTTAAATTTTAATACAGTGTCATTTTCATTTGATCTATAGTTGTTCAAATATCCTGATCTCTTTATTAAAAAACCAACCTATTGAATCCACACAAAACGACATAAAAGGAAACAACCACCACACATTCTACCCCGGATTCAAAACAAAACTTTTAATTAAGTTTTAACTTTTTTTTTATTATTTTTTTAAATCTCTTTTATTTCTTGCTTTTCTTTCTCTGTTTCTTGTCTTTGATTAAAAATAACCCCTTCTTTTCATCTTTTTAAAGAAAAGCTATCCTGTGAGGTATAATCCTTGCCAAAATTATAGCTAGGATAAAAAACTCTAAATAAATTTAGTGTTTCTGGCAAACAAGAGAAATAAAAACAAACTCCTCCCTTCAATAATAAAAAAAAAAAAATCTTATTTTTTATTTTTATCTACATTCTGCGACAAATTTAAAGGATGAATTTTCAATATTCAGATTTATTGATGGAAAAATATGTTTCTTAATTTCGTCGCAGAATGAAGAATGAATATAAAAAATATGATTTTTTTACTACTACAAGTACCTTTTTTCATTGTTGATGATCAACTTTTAATGCAAATTTTAATTGTTTTTTTAAGAGCCAAATGGATTATAGAGCACCAATATAATTTACTTTCAATTACAACATACTTCAATTTCAGACTTCTCTATGGTAGAGGCTAATCCCTTAATCTTGTTTGTGAAAGATTCTATAATAATCTTTCATTTACTATTTATGATAAAAACCAAACCCAAGTAACCAAAAAATAATGGTTAAGGGTTACGATTTTTCATTTCGATTTTTTCAAATTCGAAAAAAAAATTAACCATCCTTAAAATTTCAATTTTCTTAAAAAATATTAGAATATTTTCTATGTTTGGAAAATTAATATCCATTTTGTTCCAAAAATTTGTTTTTAAAATTAATTTTAAAAATATGTTCCAATATGAGTCCAATATATTTCATTTCTTCAAAATGGTCATTGAGTTCCTTTCAAGTTATTTATGAAATGAAATACATTGGAGTTATTTTGGAACATATTTTTAAAATTCATTCTTAATATTTTTTTTCCATAGCAAAATCTTTACTAATTTTCAGAATAGAAAGACATTCTAACACGTTGAGAAAATCGAGTTTGAAGATCCAGAATTTTTTCTTCAAATTTGATAAAAATACAACACAAAAATTCTAGTCCCTTAAGGTACTAGTCTCTATTAAAAAAAAGTCAAAGTGAATTTAATAGTAAATCAAAAAATTTTTTTACCAATTGATAATATTCAAAACTCAAAATGAAAATATGATTAATATAATATTTTACTCTCTTAAAATGATATTAACAAAAATTTAGTTATTAGTTTTTAAAGAAAGATCATTTTTTCAAGTTTTTGCAGATTTTAGAAAACTCATTTTTTCAACTTTATGAAAGATCCATTAATAAAAAAATAAAATTTGATTTAAAGAAGAAAGAAAACAATTTAGGTTTCAAAAGGCAGAACCAAAATCGAAATTAATATTTAGTAGATCAAGAAAATTAATAACAGGATCTTCAAAGTAAAAACCAAATCTCAGAAAAAAAAAATAAAATACATTATTTGAAATAACGAAAAACACTTCTGAGTATTTCTTTGTACCACTTCCAAAATAGATTTTTTCTTGGGTATTATTCAATTGCAAAGTAAAAAACCTCAGATGACTCAAATAAAAATATTCCCAAAATACTTTTTTAGAACCTAAGAACCTAGGAACCTTGAAAGGTTCATAGTTAGCGATAAAAGAAAAGAAAAAATTTTTGATTTAATTATTCAAAACTATGAACCAATCACTGACACTTAACTTTTTAACAAAGGTTTTTAAGAATTCAAAGAACAAAGATATCAATATTTTTTTTTGTAATTTCTTCAACAGCACAATATTTTGTAAAAAAACAAAAACAAATTACATGTATTACTTTCCTTGAAGAAAAATACCGGGTATTATACTTCCGAGAGGTATGATATAACCCTATAATTTTGATGAATCAATTGGTAATCTTAGATATTTTAATAAGAATATCTAAGGTAATTGAAATTTATGTCGAGAGCGTGCTTGAGACATGAAGCTTTCAATTACACCCGAGATATTCTTACAAAAATATATAAGATTACCAATTGAAGAGTCAATGTATTATAAAGGATACTATAGTAGCAATCGAGAAGATATAATTTAAGATATTCCGTTGATTTACTACTAACATTCTAAAACAACAAAACCTAAAACTAAATAAAAACAATAGAATATAAAAGAAGTGAAATTACATAGTAACTTCTTTTTATTCACTTTAAAAGTTTTTACTTGAAATTTTATTATTAAAAAAACTAATTTTCAGTTTTTGAACATTTTAAGGAAAATCATCGATTTTTATTTGATCAAGTTAATGACTCTTTCTAATAGAATTTGATCCTTTTGATTGGATCATTTTGATCAATAAAAAATCAGTCTAAATCCAAATCTACCTCACATTAAATATGCAAAATTTTGCAATTATTTGTTTCTTAATCTTTTAGCATTTTCATTTTAACTATCAGTCAAAAGGTTGTAGTCTTTACATACTTTATTTTGAATTTCTTTATCAACGTCAAATCCACTTCTTAACCTCCTAAAACAAAAAAAAAAATTAAAGATTACTAATTAAAAAAAATGTTTTTTAAAAATATCGGATGAATAACTTCCATTCAAAAATGAAAAAAAGTATCTTTAAACTCTTACTCATTAATTTCCATTGATCATTTGGAACTTTCATGATCGAGTCAGGTAATACTCATTTTTACAGCTAAAAATTTTTTTGATCAGTAATCAAAAATCAGTTACTACTCATTGTTACTAACCAATAGCTGTACTTTTTAATTCAAGGATTACCCAGTATAATACTTGAAAAATAACCAAAAAGAAAATGTCAAAAAAATGTAAAGAAACATATATCGAAATTTATTCTTTAGTTTTCAGTTTTTTATCAAAGAAATTCCTTCTTTTCAAATGCTTTGTTTGTAAGTGTTCATTACTCTATTTGTCAAACTTTATGAAATTTTTTTGATTATTCTAGAAAAAAAAAAATGAAATATTACAAGATCTAGATTGATCAAATATTTTTGATCTCATTTCAATTGGTTTCAAAACAAGATACACAAATTTTTGATTTTTTCCTTGGTTCTAATCTTAAATGAATTTTAAAAATTTTAATTAAAGAAAAAGAAAAATTATTTTTTCAAATTCTTACAATTCTAAAAAGTTCTAAAAATGATCTTTTTTGAAAATTATAATAAAAAATCTTTCAAAATCACCATTTAATAAAAAAATTCCAAGTTGTTAAAAATAAAAAAAAAAAACTGATTTCTCAAAGATTGAAAAGTTTTTTTGATTATGTTAAAACAATTGGTGTTTATAAAAAAGATCAGCTATATCACCATTAGTCAAAAACTAAAATAATAGAGTATATTCTCATTAATTTCATTATTTAAATCTTTTTTTGGTAAAAAAAATAAAATATAATAACAAAATCTGATTCTATTTAGTATTACCATTGTCTTGTAAAAACAATAATACCACATTGTAAAAGTGCTGCAAGTGTAGATACAGAATGGGATATCTTCAAAACAAAAAAAGAATGTATTAAATTTCTTCAGGAGTCATATATTGGAACATATTCTTTAATGGAATATTATTGTAGCAAAAGTTATTTATTTAGAAGAGGTTTATATCCAGTAGAGCAGTACACAGTATCAAGATCATATGATGATTGTGAATTTGATTTTGAAATTACTAAAATTAATCAAGAAAATTTAACAGAAAAAGAGCAGATCGAAATATCAATAACAAATTCTGATTTATTTTGTAATACAATAAAAGTATTCAAAAATAAGTATTTTACCAACTTTTATAGAAAAGATTTGAAAAATATATGGAAATTGAAATCTTTTAATTTAAAGAAATGGAAAATTTTTAAAGAAACAGTATCGATTAACACTATATATTTTGAACATCAAATTGGTTATTCAATTAATGAGATAATTGATCAAAAAATACTTAATAACATTAATTTAAAAGAATATCAAATTCATTTTTCTGAACTTTTAAATTATTATAATACAACGAATGTAAATGAAGAAAAAATTCAAGATGCTTATAAATACTTTAATTTAAAATATTTCAAAGGAAGATCCTTAAAAAAAAGTTTGAAATTTTTTCAACATTTATTGAATGAAGAAGAAACAATGAATTTTTCAATAATTTTAAATTTCCAAAATAAAGATCAAGGAGAAGAAAAAGAAAAAGAAACCGAAAAAGAAAATAGTAAAGAAAAAGAAACCGAAAAAGAAAAAGAAACAGAAAAAGAAAATAGTAAAGAAAAAGAAAAAGTAGATCAAAAAATAGTTGTTGAAGAAATCAAATTAGAAGAAAAAGAAATAAATAAAGAAAAAGAAACAAAACAAGTAAAAATTAAATTTCACAAAGAAATACTTTATTTAAGAAGTAATTTATATAGAAAGATGTTTAAAACTGTTAATGAGATTGAAAATAATGAAATAAATGATTATAGTGGACGAAGTTTGGAATTTTGGACTTTATTTAGAAAATATTTATATACAGGGAAATTAAATTTATTTAAAGTCACCAATCCAAATATTTTGGAAGAATTTTTTGATTCATTGGATTATTTTCAAGTTAACGGAGACTTAATTATGAAACAGTATATTTGTGAAGTTCTTCAGAATACTGAAATCAAAATAAATAAAAAGTTTAAAATTCAAACAGAATCTTCTAATTGTTTTGATATAGATCTTGAAAAGAACCCAAAATATAATAAAATGTGGAAATAATTTTACTCATAACTTTATTCAATTTTTTTATCGATTATATTTTAAATTAAAATTTTTATAAGATCTAAGTTTCCTAATTTGATCTTGAAAATTTTTTATTGTTACCAAAAATTAATCACAATAACACATTAAACTTTTTAATAAAGGTCAGACCATAATAAGTTATTTTTACTCAATCGGCATACATTTCCTAGTATTACTTTTTCTTTGAATGTTATTTTTAAATATTTTCATTCATAATATTAATATATCCACAATAATAATAATGAAAGTCGAAAGAGTGGAAATTAACGATATAAACCGTTGTCCAAAGGACTCATCTTATATCAGTTATTTTTATTTTTTTTTTTTTAAAAAGTAACAAGAAATTTTATTCATTTAACTATTTATTTTTTTTTTTTTTTTACTCTTTTGATATTTTAATATACCAGACATTTTCTTTTAATCAAGAGGTTTATAATTTAATTCACTGTGAATTTATTGTTTAACGTTATGATCTAGTATTGAGTCTAAATTATGAAAGAAGATATTATAAGTATTTTAATGAGACCAATTCTTTTTTTTATTGTCTGTTTTATATGGATAATAACCTGGAGAAAATGCTTGTCCATTAAAATACATAAGATTTTAAAATAATTAAATTACAAATATTTTTTCAAAAGTTAAAGATTAAAAAAAATTCTATTTTTTTATTTTTTCTGATAATCAATATTTCTATAGAACCATTATTGATAACTCTTTGGTGATAAAAATTTGAAGTAATTTTTTATTGATTCATTCATTTATAGTTATCTGCTGATTTTTCGGATTCTTTATGATCATCAAACATGTAGTTAATTAAAAAATAAAACATATATTTATATTTTAAAGTTTTTGTATTATTATAGAAAATTGAAAATTTACAGCCAATTTATTCAACTTGTGAATTTTTTCTTTCCTTTAGTAATATAACTTGAAAGAAAAAAAAATGTTCAAAGTATTGTTTTTTCTTTCATCATGTTGTAACAAAAAAAAATGTTTCCTTTCAACTTTTAACATTTCATTCTGAAACTTTAAAAAAGTCTTTTGCTTTAAACCCCTTTAAACCTCTATTATAACTGATCATTTTAACTTGTGAATTTTTCTTTCCTTATGAAGTATAACTTGAAATAACAAAAAAAAATTTTTATTACAATGTGATGAAACAAAAAATGCTTTAAACATTTTTTTTTCTTTCAAGTTATATTACTAAAGGAAAGAAAAAATTCACAAGT
>JANTQA010000013.1:0-45363 GCA_027625915.1 Anaeramoeba flamelloides | reverse complement strand
AAAGAAATTCCAAAAAAATCATTTAAACTTCATTTTTGATTTTCAAATTATCACAATAGAATTTTAGTTTCTGTGATTTCTGTGATTTCTGTGATTTCTGTGATTTCTGTTTTCTTTACAGACAATCAAATTATATATAAAAAAAATTCTGTAACTTGCCTTTTAATCTTGAAACTTTTCTTTATTTCATTGTTCGAAAAAATAATTGGATACAACTAAAAAAGTGATACAACTCTGATTGTTGATTTTCTAAAAAATTCAATCATTTAAGAATAATCCTGGTTAGCGATCTGGTTGTTTTTGTTTTTGTTTTTTTTTTTGTTTTTTGAAAGAATGAGTTTTATGTTGTTGAAAAGATAGTCTAAGAAAAATAGAGAAATTTTGTTTTTTTGACAATGTATTTAATTATTTGATTTTTTTTCTTTGATATTAAGATCTGTGAGGTTTTTTTCTTATTTATAAATGTCTCTTGGTGTTATAACTAGGATGGAATTAAATAATGAGAACCACAAAAGGTAAAAGGGATGGTAATGACTGAAAAGATAGCAACAAATAAGAGTGATTATTTAAATTTTGTTAAGTATTTTTAATTAATTTTCCATTTTTTTCGAATTTATACAAGTCTGTAGGATTTCTTCACGTACCTAGCTAGAGAGAGAGAGAGAGAGAGAGAGAACAGGGTACTCATTTTTTTAAAAAAATACTTCAGGATACGATTCAGAATGAAAATAAGAATCAGAAGAAACCAAAAGAATCAAAACCAGATCTCAAAAGAGTCAATAGGAATATTAAAAATCTGTGGATGATCTGTGCAAGTATTTGATCTGGGTACTATTAAATTAAAAATTAACTGGACAAAAATTTCATTTAATATTCCAAAAAAAGGTTTGAAAAGTCAAGTAAAAACTAAAACTATATAACTCTTTGATCAGTTATCTAATAAATTCCTTTTCAGAACATTGAGGTTTTTTAATAATTTATTGAATACTTCTGATTTTTATTTGGAAACTTAAATGAAAATTTTGTCCAGTTAATTTTTCAATTAACAGAAGGTGATTTGCAGGGAAACACGTTTCAAATGTAGCGAGAATACCTTGAAAGGTGATTTGGTTTGATTCAAGGCTTTCAATCTGAAAGACAATGTACCTTTTCAAAGTGCTGAAGAACCTACATCTAGATACCCCCATGGAGGCTTCGTACTGAATGTGTCGATCCGGAGAGAGTGAGACAGTGAAAGAGATCTTGAGAAAGAAAGTCTGTGAAAATGAAAGTGAAAGTAAAAAAAGAATATAGAAGAAGAATTTGAAAAGGGAAAGTGTGTGTGTGTGAGAAATGAGAGAAAGGGTAAAGGAGAAAGAGAGAAAGAGAGTGTACTGCCATCTTATTTAACCTGTGAATTTTTCTTTCCTTATGAAGTACAGCCATTCCAACTCAACCATGACAATTATCAAATAAAGAACTTTATTTTCTATATTTTCTTTTTAATCTTCTTTATCAAAATAACAGAAAAAAACAGAAATCACAGAAATGACAGAAATCACAGAAACTAAAATTCTATTGTGATAATTTGAAAATCAAAAATGAAGTTTAAATGATTTTTTTGGAATTTCTTTCCAAATCAAAGTGATCTTGTGAGCTGAAATCAGAAAACAATCTTTCTGTACTAATTTTGCATACATTTTTTATTTTTTTTTATTTTATTTCTTTTTCGAAAACCTAAAAAATTTTGGAAAAATTTTTAAAAAGCAATCAAACCATTTAATGAACACAAACAAAGAAACTAAACCAGAAAAAAGTGAAACTGAAAAACAAGAAGAAAGAAAAAGACTCAAGCTGGAAAATGAACGAGAAGAAATGATCGAACGACGTAAACGAATGGAGGAAAGAAATAACAAGCTTGACAGTGAACGAGATGAAATGATCCAAGAACGTAATGAAATCAAGAAAAAAAGAACAAAGATGGAAAATGAACGAGATGAAATGATCCAAGAACGTAAGCAGATGGAACAAGTACGTAAACAAATGGAACAAGTACGTGAACAAACGGAACAGGAACTTAAGCAAATGCAAAGAAAGTTATTTATATTTGATCTTGACTCAAAGTCACTCCAACAACTCTTCAAAAATGAACAAGACAAAGAAAAAAAAAATTCAATTGCTAAAATGATTTTTTTAGTAGGAGATAGAGAAGAACAAAATGAAAAGATCGAGAAGCAAAATGAAAAGATCAAAGAACAAAATGAAAAGATCGAGAAACAAAACCGATTAATCAAAGAACAAAAACTTGAAATCGATAAACAGGACCTTCGAATCAAAGAACAAAACGAACTTATCAAAGAACAAAACAACAGGATCGATAAACAATTTGAAAGAGTTAATATGAATGCGCTGACAAAAAAAACAAAAGGTTTCTCAATTGGAAAAGTTCCACAAAACTTCTCACAAGAACATAAAACTCAAGGTAAAGATTCTTTTTAAATTACTCTTTCCAAAAAACACAAAAAATATTTCTTTTTTTAATTTTTCTTTTTTTTTTTTTTTTCATTTTTTAGAAAAAAACAAAAGTAACTTCACTTTTGTTGATCGAGAAAAGGAAATTTTAACTCTTGCAAAATCTATGATCTATGTGGAACAAAAAAAAAACGGATACGGATTTGGTGGTGACTTTATGAAACCAGCACTATTTTTTATATCGAATATGTTTGGAACTGGGAAAACATTTTTTGGACAACATTTTATCAAACAATTACGTAAAATGGTTGAGGCAAATAAGACATTTCGAAATCCACAAATTAACAAACTTATAAAGCAAATCAAATCATACCCATACGAGCTCAACCATTTATTAAATTCCAAAATTATTCTAATTGATATGCAAGATATTAATAAATATGAAAATTTTGAAGAGTACCTAATGAAAGTAATCTATGAACAAATAAAATTTGAGATTGATGAAGAAGAGAGAAAAGAATTAGAAGAATTTCGTAAGAAAAAATCAGTCTCACTATTTCTTTATGAGGCAATTAAAAATCATCATTATTATATTTTTTCTTGATGAAATTGATCAAATTGAAACATGGCAGTTTGACAATAATACCCATTTTCAAAAATATAGGCAAAAGATAAAACCCACAGAAACACGTATTTGCTTTGATCATGAAAAACTTGTAAAATATTATTATTTTTGGGATCAACAGTTGTCAACTGTGATAAATAGTAAAAAGATCAATCTTTTATGTGCAGGAAAGTCTTGGAATTTTAGTTTAATTGGACAACACTATTTAAATTATTGTAATAACAACAATTCAGTTTCACCAACTGATTCTTATAGAATTTCACTTCCTCCTTTTACCAAAGAAAATCTAATTCAACTTTTCAATGAATCATTCATTTCTTTCAATAATCAAAATACAGATAATTACAATAATAATGAAAATAAGAATGTTACTTATTATCAATATATGTTTGGTTTAAATAATAAATTCGAAAAAGAAAAAGAAAAAGAAAAAGAAAAAGAAAAAGAAAAAGAAAAAGAAACAGAAAAATCAGAAAGAGAAAGAGAAAGAGAAAGAAAAAAAGAAACCGAAAAAGAAACCGAAAAAGAAACCGAAAAAGAAAAAGAAAAAGAAAAAAGTGGATGAAGAAATTATTAATTATTTTTTTGAACAAGTTCTGGTCAAAACCGGAGGAACACCAAGGCTGATTGAATGGATCGGAAGTCTTCTTTCACAGAAATATGAGAGTGGAGAAAATCCCCCAGTATTTCCAAATAAAGAGATTATTGATCTTTTTTTTAAAAGGTGTTTTTAATAAAATAATTGAAACAGAGACGAGAATACTGAGATCATTTGGGAATATTCCCTCAGAATTTCTTTCTGAATATTATTTTTTAATTTTTATTGGCGCACTTGGTATTTATTTTTCAACTAAAGATTTTCAATTTCAAATTCAAAATCAAAAAAAGAATAAAATTGTTTCATATGGTGCATCAAATCTTATTGATAAATTTAACCTTCGTATCAAAGAAGTCGAAGATATGCCAAATAAAATAAAGATGATAAAAAAATTTAAAATCATTGTTCCTGGTTATTTGATAAGGTATCTAAGAGATGAACCAAGATTCGAAAAGAAATATAAAACGATCAATCCCTTAAAATTATTGAATATAGATGCACCAAATGAAATAATTGATCAAGGAGAATTTTTTGAACAAATTATTTTAAAAATTTTGGCATTCCAACTTATTATGACAAAGAATTTAAAATTATTATCTCCACATATACATTCTTTATTCTGTGATTTAATTCAAATTACAAAAACCAAACAAAATGAAAATGAAAATGAAAATGAAAATGAAAATGAAAATGAAAATGAAAATGAAAATGAAAATGAAAATGAAAATGAAAATGAAAATGAAAATGAATCTAATAATAAGGTAGAAAAAAGTACTTCAAATTCAGATCTTGATGATAATGTAATACCATTTAATTTTCCATTAAATAAACCAATTATCTCTTTACAAAAAATAGAAAAAAAAAAAAAAAAAAAAAAAAAAAAAGAAGAAGAACAAGAACATAAAAATAAAAAGAATAAAAATAAAAATAAAGAAGAAGAAGAATTCGAAGAAGAAGAAGAAGACACAAATAAATTGATTAACAAATTTAATAAACTAAGAACAATGAAACAAGAAAATTGGAAGCACATTTTTAAAATTATCAAGGAAAAATATGAACACCCAACAACAATCATTTTAAAACCAGGACCACAATCTCATTCAGCTGATTTATATTTAATTCAAACAGTTAAAGAGGGGAAAAAAAAATATTAGATTTATTGTTTTAGCTATTCAAGCAAAAAATTATTCAAAAAACTACATCTTTTAATGTTTCTACTCTTCAAAAAGAAATCAAAAAAACACAACTTTTACTTAAATACACAAGGCGGAAATTTAATATTGATCTTCTTTTTTCTAATTTGCATAACTAATTTAAAACAAAAAAGTGAATTTAATCGAATATTTGAAGGCAAATCTGACTTATTGTATCTACCATTATCCAAAACCAATGAATTCAACAATAAGAAAATTAATGATCTTCAAAAGAAATCCTAAAACATAAAAAATGTTTTAAAAAATGTTTTGTTGATAACGAAATCATTCAATTTCCACCAAATTGTCTTGTGATCAAAAAAAAAAAAAAAAAAAATTTTAAAGAAGCAGAATGTTGAAGAATATGAAAAAAATGCTTGCAATTCCAGAAAAAATGAATGTTATATTTTTGCACCCAAATCAATTAAAATCATTTATCGGGGAGAAATGCTACAATGCATTAAATGGTTTAAAAAAAACCTAACCAACCAATTACAGAAATTTTTACACCTATAAAAAAAAAAAAAAAAAAAAAGGAATAAGAAAATAAAAAACAAAAAAAAAAAAAAAAATGAGGAATAATAATAAAAATCAGAAAGAGAAAAATAAAAAATGAATTATAATATCAATTAATTCACATCCATTTTCAAAAATTTATACATTATTCTAACAAGAATAATAAAAAGAAATAGAAAAGTAAAAAATTAATTATCAAGACTATTATGGATAAGAATAATCAGAATTAGAAACTCTGAAAATGAAATTTTGATTAATATCAATTACTTACTTATACATTACAAGGTTATTTCCAATAAATTAAATTTTTTTTTTTTTTTTTTTTTTTTTTTTTTTTTGAAAATGAATTTTTTTTTCTATTTTTGAATTTGCAATTTAAAGATTTGTTTGGAATAATATTGAATTACAACACGAATAGGAAATCATAAAAATTAAATTTTTTTTTGATTTTTCTAAATGAAATATACAATTTGATAGATAAATTTTCTATTAAAGTGGTGATCAATAAGAAAATATTTTTTGTTTAATCTTTTTTCATTCGAAATTTGGTTGGGTAATTTTTTTCCTTATATTTATCTCTAAAATCAATTTTTATGAAAAAAAAACTCTATTTTTTAAGATATCCATATTTACTCTTGTGTACTATAAACTTCAAAAATCGATTTTTTCTGTGATATTTATGGGGATGTGGTAAAATAATTTACCCAAATTCCCCATACTTTTAAATTTAAACTTTTGATTATCAATATAAAATCTATTGATTTTTGATTACATTTTTATATTGAAGTATACGTATACTAATTTTTATTCTTTAAACATTTTTGTATATATTTTTAAAAAATGATTATGTATACTTTTCTCTTAAAAATATACAAATTGTCCCACCCATGATTTCATTTGAAAAAAAAAAAAAAATCTAAAATATTTTTTTCAAAACAATATAAACCCTTTTACTACACGAATTTTCTATAAATTTTATGATCAATATTAAAATATTATATTAAATTCAACTTACTTTTCCTCATTTTTTTGGGTTCATTTAATTATGTATTTTTATCAATAAATTCAAAAAAACTATATTTTTTAAGTTATTTCACTCTTATGTGTAACTTATAAAAAAAATGAAAAAAAAAGTTGGGATCTACTAAACAAAATATGGTGGATATTCATTCTCAACATTTCTTTTTAATCATGAGTACATTTATTTCTGAGATTTGATCTCTTTTTTTTTGTAACTTAATTTCAAAAATATAGGATAAATCTAAATTAGTTAAATTTTATAATTGGTTTTTTTGATTTTAATTTGCGTTTTCGTTATTCCTATGAGATTTAATTTTTTTCTAAATTAATTGTTGGTTTGTTTTTCTGTAACTTTTTTTTTAAGAGTTATTTGTTTCAAAGTAAGGGTATTTTAGACAGTGACTTGACTATTTTAGGATAGTACACAGGTCTTGCAAAATTGAGTGACATTGCAAAAATGACATGACATTGATATTCACAGCAAAAACATTCAACAACAAAATATTATTTTGTTGAATGTTTCAAAATGCCATTTTTTCAATTTGACATTCATTGTCAGACATTGAAAATACATCGATATTATTAATTACTAAAACATATCATTTTGAACAAAAGACCAAAAAATAAAATTTCAAATTACCTTGAAAAAACATTCATTAGAAAAACATTCAATCCTCAATGTCAAAATATTTATTTTTTTCACTCTGTTTTTTAATGATTTCAAATGACATTTGGTGACATTTGAATATGCAAGACCTGTGTATAAGTGTTGAAAAAAATTTTTGTTTATGGGTTTTAGATATAAGTTTTTTTTAGATTTTGTTCAAGTATTAATTAATACAAACCATTTAAACCAACATGAAAAAGAGATGAACATAACGAGTTATAAAAAATAAAAACATTTTAAGTTTTAAAGAAAACCTTTTTGTTTATTTTTTTTCCTTTGTTATCTAAAAATTTTCTTTGTCATTATTTTTTTTGAAAAACAAATGTCGAATAAAAAAAAATTAAAAGATCTTCAAAGTTCACAAGAGTTACTTGGGGTGTTAAGAGAGGGCTATCAAAACCCAAATACTAAGTTAGCTAGGGACTATGCAAATAAAAGATTTAATGATTGGTTATGTGGAAGAGAAAATGGAAGGTTTTGTGGCTTAACTTATTCTTTACTACCAAGAGAAGAATTTGATGAATTAATTTCTATTTATATTGCAAGATTAAAAAAACTTAATGGTGAGGACTATAGCTGGAACAGCTTTCGAACAAAAATATTCAAATTGTTTGGTTTCTTTGAACACGAATATAAGTAACTGAAAATGAAGAACCCTCCAGATTTAGAAGATTTCTTTCTTTCAAGAACAGCTCTTAATATTAAGTTAAATGAACTTTGGAAAAGAATAAGGTTGGGAAACAGCGTGAAGGATTGACAAAGGAAGAAGAAGAAAATTTTTTTGAATCATTAGACAAAGTGATCCAGAAGATCATTTAATCCTTGCGTTTTGGTGAATGGGTATTTGTACAGGAATTAGAGGAAGAGAAAATTTTAATCTTTGTGTCGAAGATGTTACTTGGGGAACCAATACTATTGGAGATTACATTGAGGTCAAACAAACGGTGACCAAAAATGACCAAGGAACGTTGAATTGTAAGGGTGCTTTTCGCAAGTTTAAAAGAATATTTTCTTATTCCAGCTTTAAATATGATCCTTATGATACTTTCACTTCGTACAGAAAAAATTACCACCAAAACTTAATAAAAAAATTAAGATTTTGGCTCAGTATAAATAGGAATAAGAATTAAAAATTTGATTATAAAAAAATCAAATATTGGAAGAAATAAATTAGGCCAACTTTTAAAGGCTAAAATGAAGAAAGTCAATATTAAGAAAATAATAACTCTACAATCTACTCGATCAACTGTTGTCACTTCTCTAAATAGATCTGGAATTCTTGATGATGAAGGGAGATTCTTCACAAATCATCGATCAAGCGAAGCATATAATAGCTACTAGAGAAGTGATGATATATATACCAAACAATTAGTAAAAAAATGTTTTAGTAGATACAATCAAAGAAGAAGAAAAAGAAAAACGAAAAAGAAAAAAAAAGTTGAAGAAAAAGAAGAAGAAGAAAAAAAAAAAAAAAAAAAAAAAAAAAAAAAAAAAAAAAAAAAAAAAAAAAAAAAAAAAAAAAGAAAAAGAAAAGTAAAAAAAAAAAAAAGTTAAAATAAAAAAAGAAAAAGAAAAGAAAAAGAAGAAAAAAAAAAAAAAAGAAGAAGAAGAAGAAGAGATAAAGATGAAGAAAATAATGAATTCCCAAAGATTGATCAGAATATTACCAAAAAAAAACTATGTCAGTACAAAAAATAGAGGAATTGCAATTTTATAATATATATGGAGGTAATATAACTTTCCAAATATTACCCACTCGCAAAAAAAAAATTTTATAATTATGAAAACAAAGAAAATTCCCAAAATGAATAATTTTAATTCTTAATATCTCACATTCTTATTTTTTGCCTCATTAGATCTTTTTAAAAATAAAAGATAGATTCACTGTTTTTATTTATTTTAGTTGTTGTTTTTTGAATTGTCTTTTCAATTGTGAAATAACTTTGTGTATTACACTCAAATTTCAGAAATATGCTTTATTTTTATAAGTAGATTTATCTCAAGATATTTGTATATTTCTTGTGTGCTAAAGCACTTAAAAAATATAAAAATATCTTTCGAAAAATCAACTAATAAAAATATACGCGATATTTCTTCATTATCGATGAAATAAGTACAGATATTTAAATTTACTCTTCACTACAAGGAATTTTTTTTTTGAGTTCTATCTTTTATCTTTTTCTAACACATATATTGTGTAATATGAAAATTTGTTTTTAAAAATTATATTTACGGTATAAAAAAAAATTAAAATACCGTAAATTTGTCAATAGCCACTATTAAAAACAATTTTTTTAGTAATATTTTTTTTTTATGAAAAAGCATTTTTTTTATATTTTTTTTTTTTTTTTTTGTTTTAATTCAAATTTATATCAAATAAAATCAAATTTAACATGTTTACCTGTGGTTTTAGTAGAAAATTATTCAAAAAAAAACAACTAAAAAAAAAAATAATTAAAGTTTTTTAAATTTTGAATTTTTTGAGTTTTTTTGTTAAATTTAATATTTTTAATTAAAATAGTTTTTTATAAGATGTGATTTGAAAATCCTTTCCCCGTTTTTAATGAATATACAGTACCTAATCTATCTTGGAATCAATATTAAAAATTGAAAAAATTTAAATTCTTTGTAACTATTTTGATTTTTTTTTTTTTTTTTTGGTGAAAAAGTTGGAATATTTTAATAGAATAAAAAGGTTAAAACTTTGACTCTCTTTACAGATAAAATTCCAATATCTATTGACCTTAACTAATAAAAAAAATAGTTGTTCAACTCTTATACTTTGTTTTTTTTTATTTTTTTTTGAAATTGTGAGTAAGTATGACATGAAAGCAGACAAAAAAAATTAAAATCAATTAAAAAAAAAATTTAAATCAATTAAAAAAAAAATTTAGTTACAGTCAGTTTCACTTTTAAGGCACAAACTTTCAACGAAATTTAAGGTACAAAAAAAATCTCAAATTAAAGCACAAAATTCAAATTCTAGTAAAAATAAATTGTAAAAAAAAAAATTGCAAATTTTGTGCCTTAATTTGAGTTTTTTTGTGCCGTAAATTTCGTTAAAAAAGTTTGACTGTTGGTTTATCTCAGATTACTCAGATATTATTCAGAAGTAAAAACAAAGTAATTCATAAACAGATACATATATTGATATAATTATACAGCCAGTTTCACTTTTAAGGCACAAACATTCAACGAAATTTAAGGTACAAAAAAATTCAAAATTAAGGCACAATTTTTGGGGATTTTTTTTTCTTCAATTTATTTTCCTAGAATCTGAATTTTTGTGCCTTAATCTGAATTTTTTTTTGTGCCTTAAATTTCGTAGAAAGTTTGTGCCTTAAAAGTTAAACTGGCTGTATGTATCAAAGTCTCAAAGTTAAGAAGTAAGTAAATATATATATACAAGGAAACAAAAAAATAAAAAATAAAAAAAAAAAAAAAAAAAAAAAAAAAAAAAAAAAAAAAAAAAAAAAAAAAAAAAAAAAAAAGAAAAAAAAGAAAAAAATATAAAAAATTAATTTATATTTTTTTTATTTTTTTTAAAGTGTGTTAATTATTTGTATTTTATAAAAAAAAAAAAATAAAAAAAAAAAAAAAAAAAAAAATTTATTTTTAATAAAATAGATTATAATAAAAAAAAGATAAAAAAAAAAAAAAAAAAAAAAAAAAAAAAAAAAAAAAAAAAAAAAATAAATAAAAAAAATAAGGAAGGCGAAAGTAATTATAATTTTTGGAAAAAACTTAGCCGGATAAGAGAATCTTCAAAAAAAATGATTTTAAATAATAATAATTTGGAAAAATCCTATTTTAATTATGTCAAATCAATAAGTAAAAAACCAAAAAATATATAATAAATTTTATAAAAAATTATTATTTAGATAAAGAAAATTTATTTGATTTAGAAATTAAAGAAATATTCTCAGTTGCCAAAATCGAAGAATTAATTAAATATCAGAAAAATAAATCAGTTCAAGATTTTGACAAAATTAAACATTATAAATCAAGTAAAAATCAAAGTAACGAATTTTATTTAAATTATGAAAATTTTCTAATTACAATTCAAAAAAATATTTCTAAATTGGATACAAGATATTTCTCAAAAAAATATTAATTTTATCAAAAAAAAGAAATATATTATTCATTCATAAATCAGGAGATGAGGGGGTCCCACTTAATTATAGACCCATTTCCATAAACAAAACACTCCCAAGATTTTTTCTTAAATTATTATATGCTGGGATACAAGAATCTTGGGACATAGTATCAAAAAAAACAATTTGGATTTAAGAAAAAATTAGATACACGGATTGCTGTTTTGAATTTATTATATAAATATAAAAAAATTATAGAAAAAACAAAGAAAAATGAAAATGTATATATAGTTACAATTGATATTCAAAAATGTTTTGACTCTATTCATCATTCATTGATTTATCACTCAATTAAAAAAATTTATCAAAAATGAAATTTTAAAAATGTTTCTACTTGCTTATTACTCAAAGGAAGGAATAGGTGTTTACCAAGGAGATCCATTATCTCCTCTATTATTTGGTTTTATTTCTCATTTTCTTTTTAGAAAAAATCAATTCACTAGCAATACACGTACAGATATTTGCTGATGATTTGATATTAATAATGAAAGGATCAATGATTGAAATAAATTATCAATTACAAAAAAATATATAAAATAATAAAAGATTTTGGAATGAATCCAAATGATGATAAAACAAAAAAAACCCTAATACCAAAAAGAAATTTTATATCTTGGTATTTGGTTAGATAAAAAAAACTCATCTAAAATTTAACTTTGATAAGGTCAATAATAATTTTGAAAAAATCCTACATATTTTTAAAGAAAGGAATTTTTCTAATGGGTTAAAAATTCAATTCTTTAAAGCCGTTTTTACATAGTCAACTATTATATGGGTTGGAGATATTTGACTTTACAGAATCCGATTTCAAAAAAAATTGATATTTGGATTAATAAGAAAATCACAGAATCGCTTTTAATAAACCCACATTCCCCAAGACTTATCTATAAAACTGAAGCAAAAATTGATTTGGCAAGAATCACAATTTACAAAAGAAAATTCAAATTAATTCAAAAATTAAAAATTTTGGGATTTGATAAATTAATAAATCTTCTCCCCTTCAGAGAAAAAGAAACAGAAAACATTAATTGGAAAGCTCGAAATTTAAAAAGAATTAGAATCTGAACTCGAAGTTTACAGAATTAATCAATTAAAAAATAGTCCAAGTTGGAAAGTACAAAATTATTTGAAAATAATTTTGATACAGGGTAATATTAACAAACAGCAAAAATATTTAAAATGGAAGGGTTCAACTTCTATTCTAAAGTTAAGAAATTATACAAATTATCTTAATAGATATTCTTATTTTATGAACAAAAATAAATCACAATTTTGTCAATTGTGTAAAATAAATAAAGATTTGGATATCATTGAAGATTTGGATCATTTTCTCTGGAACTGCCCAGCCTATGAAAATAATCGGAAAATCTGGATTTCTGAATTAGAAAAAAATAATTTTTCACTTATTTTAAATAATAATAATATTTATAATATTATTAATAAACAAGATTCAATATCTTTATTAGCTTTAGTAGATAATAAGAGTATGTTTGAATCTATTATACGATTTCTAAATTCAAGTTTAGGAATTCGGGCAAACAAGAGGAATTCTAAACTCCTCCCTTAAATTACAATAAAAAAAAAAAAATAATACAACATTTTCCTATATTAATATACATACAAATCAAAAAAAATAACACAAGAATTAAATAATATATATTACTCTCTGAAAGAAAATTCGAACTACAATCGTCATTTAATAATTCAACAAATTACTCAATAAAATTTTATCAAAATTTAATCAAAACATTCAGTAACAAATATATGAAACAAACTTTCAACCAAATTAAAGACTTAAAAAAACTACATCCAACATCATAATAATTGTAATTTAGTTTTAACCAAATTTTTTTACCTCATGAATCTGAATTTTGTGAATTATATTTGTATCTTTATCGAGATTTAATTTTGTTACAAGTTAGTGACCTAAATCTTTTAAATGATATTACATAAATAACATTATATAAAACAACATCAAACCTAAAAAATCCACACTCATAAATCAAAATACAGACAATACCTATCTAAAGATCCTTTTTTTTTAATTAAACAACCTTAAATTCATTCAAATTCAAATAAAATTATTAAATTAAAAACTTAAAAAACTTTTCATTAAATTAAAGATTTATTCAGTGTATACACATTTTTAGAAAAGAGTTCCTTAAAGGTCGAAATGACTGTAATCTTGAAATCAAATTAAGTATAAAAAACCACCTCAAGGGTTTTGGGGGTGTGTGTAATATTTAATATACAGTAGTTATAGGATTTGGTTTATAAATATATATTTTAAATTTCTGTTTTTTTCGAAAAGAAAGAATTGAGTTGGGTACGTTCAAGAATTAAGACATCATTACTTAACTAGATACGTATATATATATATATATATATACATGTGTGTGTGTGTGTGTATTGGAACAAAATATAAACAATTTGGACACAATTTAAAACAGCTGAAAGAATAAAGTCAGTTTCACTTTTAAGGCACAAACTTTCAACGAAATTTAAGGCACAATAAAAATCTCAAATTAAAGCACAAAATTCAAATTCTAGTAAAAATAAATTGTAAAAAAAAAAATTCCAAATTTTGTGCTTTAATTTGAGATTTTTATTGTACCTTAAATTTCGTTGAAAGTTTGTACCTTAAAAGTGAAACTGGCTGTAAAAATCTTATGTTTTGACATCTAATTTGCGAATGATTTTGATTTTTTCTCAAATATCAAAATTCATTGTTTGTGTCTATATTGTAGTTTTATTTTCATTTCCCTTTTTTAATATTTAAATAATCTGTTTAATTAGATCGTAAATTTCTATTACTGATTTAACGATAGAAGATTAATGTTGAGTTTTTTGAAATGAAAAATCCTCATATAATGAGTTGATGGTATCTTTTCATTCGATTGATTCATCTACAATTTTTGTTGGAGGAATTTCAACAAATTTAATAATACAATTTATTTTCCTCATTTCATTATTTCAACATTTTGGACACACAAATTTTTTATTTTTTAGAAAATTTATAGTTTTTTCAAAAATTTCAATTTTTTGAATTTTCAACTATAATCAATATTTAATTTTTTGAGATCATTTCTAAATTATTACAAGTAAGTTTATTAATTCAAAAAAAGTTTCATTTTTAGCATCTTTTAACATTTGAAAGAGAATAGAATTTTTTTTATTTGATTTTAATTGTAAACATCAATAATAATCTCATTTCTACTTTAGTAGAAATGAAAGTCCATCTTTAGATGGCCTTCAAAACATCAACACCAGAAACTAAACAACAAACAAATATTTTAAAACACAAATCAATCAAATAATCAAACATATTTAATCATTCCTAAAAAAAAACAAAAATGATAAATCGCAAACAAACAAAATCAACGTTATACACACATATTTAAATACTTCTTTTTACAAAATCACAAACCCACACATAAAACAATACAATCTCAATAATAATAACTTAATGGTCAAGATCACACAATCTAACAAATAATATTCAATAATACCTCCAAAACAAAAACAAAACATAGATCAAAACAACAATAAACAACACCATCAATCATCCAATTATTTACTGAACTGACAAAACAATTTAATTTTCAAAACAAAAACACCTTAATATCAATCAAACTTTATATCAAACAAAAAAAATGTAAAGCTGTTCCAAGGCTTCTGTGAATTTCTATATGAATCAAATTTCGATGCTGATTTAGATTTTTAAAAAGTTGGATATGAGCATAAGAAAACTCATATTGAAAAATTTACTTTTGAAATAAGAAACATTAATTAACAGATCCCTAAATTGCTTCAAACCTGGAAAATCTGTTGAGATGCCACTTAAAAGTTTCTCTTGAATTACCGAAAATATTTTTTGATCTTACCAGAAAATATTTTTGAAATAAGTTTATTTATGAAAATTTTTTTTCAATATGAACTTTCTTATGCTCAAATCCAACTTTTTAAAAATCTAAATCAGCATCAAAATTTGATTCATATAAAAATTCACAGTAGCCTTGGAAAGACTGTAAATTTATAAATAATATTGGTATCCAAATTCTAAAAGGGTAAAAATTTTCACTTCCTTTTCCAGAGTCTTCTTTGGCTAAATTGAGTTCACAAAGAAATAAGTTGGAATTTGTGTCTTTGTCTGAAAAAGAAAATTGAAAATAAATGAAAATTTTTCTCATTTTTCCATCAAATACCAGTAAATTGGAAATACACAAAATTGTATCTCAAGGATTTTGATCCAAATACATTAAAATTATGAAGTGGCGTAAAATGTAGATATTCAACAATTTGGATCAAAATTCCATTCTTAATCATCAAGGAAAATCAAAAAAAAACCGAAATCGGTAAACTCGATAACCCTTTATAAAGAAAACTAAAAATGAAAAAAAAAAATAATCACGATTTCTGAGCTCGAAAAATGAAGATCATTGACAAACCTTCTTGATGTATGACCCTAACTTTTGAAGATCGTGTGTATTTGAGTTCTGATCATCGAGTTGCTTGAATTTTCAATTTGTACCCACAAATCAGAACAATTCCTCCAAAGGAATAGTGACTTTCTCTTTGGTTCCTTTTGGTTCCTTTGGTTCCTTTGGTTCCTTTTGGTTCCTTTTGGTTCCTTTGGTTACTTTGGTTTCCTTTGGGTTCCTTTGATTCTTTTGGTTTTTAATTGAATTGAAGTTCCCCTTAGGATCTTTGGTGGATATTATTAACTCTGTTTTAGTTTTATGAAAGATTCTCTACCATTTCCAAACATACTCGAAACACTTTTGTTCATTTTTATGTTTTTTTTTTAAGGTTTTTTATTTGTTTGTTTTGTTTCTCTTAAAAAACTGAATTGTTCATTCTCAATACAAAATGGATTGGAGTAGCAGTGGGAAAGTTTTTATGGAATTTTAGATTCAGAGGATCTTTTAGTGAATTAAAAATTTTGCAAAAATTCGTCAGTTTTTTTTAACATAAAAAAAAAATTTCTTCGCATTAGTTGATTGAGAAAAAAATGATATTTTTGTTTTTAGGAAATAAGATAATTAACTTGGATTCAATACAATATTAAATCCTTTACTTTGTCTTTATTCAACACAGACTTTGTTTTGGGAATAACAAAGAACCTATTAACAATAATTCCATTTTTTTGCCAATTTTATGCAATTTTTTATATTTAAGGGGAAAATTCAAAACCTATTTCATCTTTAACTTACACACTCTAAAAATAGACTGTAGGTAATTTCCACAAGATCAAATGGTTTTCAATTTTCGCCTGTTAGCAAATTTTCTCAAAAATTCGATTTTTCCTTTTTTCGGAACCTTCTTTTGCATTTTGAGTAACAAGGAGAGAACACAGACATTAATGAGACATCAAAAAAATCACTGAAATTGTAAAAATCACATAAATCACAGAAAGGGCAGAAATCACAGAAATCACTTAAATCACAAAAAAAATTAGAGATCAATTATGACAATTTCTTTACAAAAAAATTCATTTTTTCCTCCTTAGATCAAACTGAATACATATTTTTGTGAATTATCAACCACCACTAAACCCTCTTTTTTAAACACACTGAACTCCAAAAATCAAATTTTGATTTGCCAACCTAGTTATTGTTAACATTTAGTAAAAATAAATTCAATTTCTGAATTTTAGAATTTTTCAATTTTTTTAATCACTCAGAAATCATTAAATTCTAATCCAAAATTTATATTCCAGATTTGGAATTTTATTTTGTATGGTTGAATTTTCAGTTTAAAATTTGTACTTTAAAATGTTTGAAGTCGAATGGATTATAAATTTGAAAAATATTGTTTTTAAAAACCCGAATTCTTATTTTGAATTTATTTATTTCAATCACCTAATATCATGAAGTAAGGGAGGAGAAAAAAGCCCCCTTCGGGGGTTTGGGGGTGTAGGTAATATAGCACCTACTAGGTTAGGTGTGTAAATATAGATAATGATTTTTTTTTTTTAGAAAAAAAGTTTTGAGTTGGGTACGTATAGAATTCATACATCATTACTTAACAAGATAAAAATACGTTCATACATATATACATATACATATACATATACATACATATATATATATATATATATATAAACTAGATTCAAAAAAGTGGGTCCCACAAAATAATAATAAAAAAAATAATAATAAATTAACGAATATTTAAAACAATTAAAATAAAAATTAAATAATCTAAATTATATTTGTTGAGTTTTTATTTATTTCGAATTAACTTTTTATAAAAAATAAAAAAAAATTATATTTAAAAATAAAAATTTTTTTTTGGGCCCTTCTTTTTTGTAATTTTTTTCAAATTAATAAAAGCCATTAATGCATTCCCCTTTTAATTCTATTACCAATCTTAATCTTTTTTCCATTGAATTGCAAAGATTTTCTATTATTTCCCATTCAATATTATTCCAAACTTGTCTACATTTTTTAACTAATTGGTTTTTTGTTTTAGGTGTCTCGTCACTTATTTTTTTGTTCATAATCCCCCATAAATGTTCAATTGGATTTAAATCCGGTGAGTTGGGTGGCCATTTTTTTAAAACATTACATTTCTTTTTCAGATACAGTCAGTTTCACTTTTAAGACACAAACTTTCTACGAAATTTAAGGCACAAAAAAAATCTCAAATTAAGGCACAAAATTCAAATTCTAGTAAAATAATTTGTGAAAATTAAAATTCCAAAAAATTGTGCTTTAATTTGAGATTTTTTTGTGCCTTAAATTTCGTTGAAAGTTTGTGCCTTAAAAGTGAAACTGACTGTACTCTTTTGTTGATATTGATGTATGCGAAGTAGCTCCATCTTGCATCAATATCCATTGTTTTTAACCAAAAAGATTATCCATACCAGAAAAAATTTTACTTCTGGAAATAATGTTTTTTTGATAAGATTCCGAGTTTACTATTTTTGGACACTTTTTTAATGTTGTATGATTTGAATAATTTATTCCACCAAAAAACATTACTTTTGGTATAAACTTAGTAAACCTCTCAAAAACTGAATCTATTATAAAAAAATTATTTAAAATTTTTTATTTATTTTAATTTTTTGCAAAATTGAATGAAGAGAATTAACTTGTTATTTTAAATATTCAATAAAAGGAGATGAATTTAAAAAAAAAAAAAAAAAAAAAAAACATACCATCTCTTTCACCAGTTTGTCTCCAAATTTTTCTTTTTTAAACCAGAAAAATAAAACCATTTTTCATCTGTAAAAATCACTTTCTTCCAATCAATAGGATTGTTGAGATATTTTTTTGCAAATTTTAATCTTTTTTCTTTTTGTTTAATTGTTAGCAGTGTTCTTTTTTTTGGTAATAAAAAATTAAATTTAAGTTCTTTTCTAATATTGTAAATTGTTATTGTTGATATATTTATATCGTGGTTATTTGATAAAAAAGATTTTAATTTTTTGCAACTCATTTTACGATTATATTTTGTAATATTTTCAATAAGAATTTTTGTTTCCTCATTTTGTTTTCTTTTTCGACCTGTTGAATATGTATTTTCTAACGTACTAAAAAAAAAAAAAAAAAAAAAAAAAAAGAAAAAAGAAAAAAAAAAAAAAAAAAAAAAAAAAAGTAAAAAAAAAAAAAAAAAAAAAAATACTTTTTTGTTTGAAAGTTTTTTATCCAATATCTAACTTTTTTTCTTGTTATATTCAATCTTTCTGCAATTTTTCTTTGACTTAACCCCTCTTCATATAATATTATTATATTTAATCGAATTTCTCTTTCATTTAAATTATTTCTATAATTCTCTAACATGTAAAAAATATTAGTATAAAATTCAATATCCAAAATCAGAAAATGAATCAAAAAGAAAATAAAAAGAAAAAATGAAAAAAATGAAAAAAAAAATATAAAATTAAAATTTCTTTCCAATTGAAAATTTTTTTAAGAAAATCTTTAAAAATTCAAAATATTAATTTAAAATATTAATTTTAATTAATTTTATCTCAATTACAATTAATTATTATGAAATGACATTCAAATAAATAGTTTATATATATATTTGAATTAATTATTTAACGAATAATAAAAATTTTCAATAAAAATTTTGGGCCCTCTATTTTTGAAATTAGTTTATATATATATTACATATAACCTTGTTTTCAAATAAAAGGGTACTATAAAATTCAACAATTATTCATAATTTAATGAAGTTAGTTGTAGTATCCTTCTAAAAGATATGAAATTCTTTAAACATAAAAAAACAATAAACTGAAGATTTAAAACTCCTTAAAACAACATAAAAAAAAATTAAAATTAAAATATTTATAAAAATTGATTTTTCCCTTTTATTTGAAATGATTAATCTCGTTTTGTAAATTGTAAGGGAAAAATTATGAAATCTATAAAAACGATTGAAAATTTTGAATTGGGGAAAAAGTTCTATACATTTTTTGATTACTATTTACAGGTCAAACTTTTGTTATTTAAAGTCTCATTTTCAATATAAAACCGCAATTCAACTGGATATTTTGTTGGAATTGTTTTTTTTTTCAATCTTTATTTTCTATTTTCTTTGTTACATACATCAATTAAAAAAATGGTCTTTCTTAATTCCTATATCTAGCTAATTCGAAATCAAACTTAAACTGTGTCTATTTTTTATACTGGTGGATTATTTACAAATTGGTTTCTTCTAATCTTGTTGTTTCATTTTCCAATTGTTTAACTATTCAATATCAATAAATTATAAAAAAAATCTAAAAAATGAAAAAAATGAATAATTAAAATGAAAATCACCGATAAGTAATTATCTTATTAACAATAAAATTCAATAGTATTGATAATTTGAAAGGTGCAACCTTTTGTTTGAAAAGGATTTCATATTATTATATATATATATGAACAAAATATAAACAATTTATACACAATATAAAAGACTTGAAAGAATAAAAAATCTTATATTTTACATACAATTTGGAAATAATTTTGATTTTACAAAATATGAAAATTCATTATTCTTTTTTTATTGTTTTGTTTTCCTTTCCCTTTTTACCATTTTGATAACCTGTTTCATTAAATTTTGAAATTTTTTTTTTTTTATGATTTAACAATAGAGGATTAATTGTTGAATTTATTGAATAGAAAAATCCACATGCAATCAGTTGATGATATCTTATCATTTGATCGATCAACAATTGTTGGAGGAATTTGAACAAATTTTATCAATATAGTTTTTTGTTCAAACCTGTTCATTTCGTTATTTTGGACATAATACAATTTTTTATTTTTTTGAAAATTTATAGTTTTTTCAAAAATTTCCAATTTCTGGATTATCAACTCTAATCCTAAAGTTTATTTTTTGTGATCATTTCTAAATAATAAAAAACCAGTGGATTAAAACACAAAAAAAATTTCATTTTTAGGATCTTTTAACATTTAAGAGAGAATATAAATTTTTATACTTTGATTTTAATTGTAGACATATATAATAATCTCATTTCTACTTTAGTAGAAATGAAAAGCCATCTTTAGATGACCTTCAAAACACCATAAAAAAACCTTAACCAAAAACAATTTAACAAACAACAAACAATATCAACAACACACTATTCTCTACATTCAACTCAAAATCATACATATAAATCATAACACACAAATTTATAGAAAGCATTTACTAATCAAAAAACACTCAATCAGAATTCACAATGACATTCAATATACTAAAAAATTTTTATCAAAAAACACAAATAACAAAAACACAAATCATTCAACACCAAACAACAATCAATAAATCATTAAATTCATCAATATAAAGTCAAAACAGTCACCTAGACAAAGCAAAAACTCATTAAATAACAAAAATTTAAATCAACAATTCAAAGAATCAATCTAAATGTGAACTTATCAGGAATCCATTAACAATTCACAAAAATCAATTAAAGGATCTTAATCTCAATAACATTAAAATTCTAAAGGGACTTTAATTAAAGATATTCTACAATTTGGATAAAGTTTTCATCTTCTAAACATTCCTTTTCAATGGACAATGAACACAAAAATTTGAGATAGGTAAACTCGATTAACCTTATTTACAAACCTTAAAATGAAAATGAAAAATAATCATGATTTTTGAGCTTGAAAAAAGAAAGATCATTTCAAACATTCTTGATAAACCACTCTAACTTTTGAAGATCGTGTGTATATGAGTTTTGATCATTAAGTTCTTGGATTTTCAATTTGTAACCACACTTTAGAACTTACTCCATCAAAGAAATTGTGACTTTCTCTTTGTTTTTTTAGTATGGGATTCCTTTGGTTTCTTTGGTTCGCTCGTTTTTTTTTGTTTTTTCTTAGAAGTGAAGTTCTCAAAAGCATCTTGGGTTGATATTATCTTTATTGTGTTTCATATTTTGAAAGAAATTTCGATGTCAAACATACTTGATTTTTTTGATGATTTTTTGAAATTATTTTTCCTGTTTTGTTTCTCTTAAAACACATTTTACTGTGTTCGAGAAAAAATGGTTTGCGGTCTAGTGGGAAAGGTTTTGTGGAATTTTGCCTTTGAGGATCTTTGAGAAAATTTTATTTTTGCAAAAATTAATCAGGAAATTTTTTTTTCATATTTACAAAAATTAAGATTTACATATTTCTTTGCATCAATTGATTGAGCAAAAAATGATCATTTTGACTTTTTAGGAAAGGATAATTATATTGGATTTAATACAATATCAAAAAATTTATCTTGTCCTTATTCAATATATAATTTGTTAGGAAATAACAAAGCAAATGTTAAAAATAATTCCAAATTTTTGTTAATTTTTATTTGGATTTTGACCTTTAAGGTGAAAATTGATACTTATTCCGTCTTTACTTAAACACGTTAAAAAATAGAATATGGGTAATTCCCAACAAGTTTAAATGGTTTTCAATCTTCTACTGAAAGATAATTTTCGTAAAAAATTCGATTTTTGTGATTTTTGGATCCTTCTCTTGTATTTTGAGAAACAAGAGAAATTTCAGAACCCACAGAAATCTGGGTCATCATAGAAATCACAGAAATCAAAGAAACCAGCAAAAATTACAAAAAGGAGGATACATCAATATGACATTTTTTTATAAAAAATTCATTTATTGATACTTAGATCTCCCCAATAAATATTTGTGAGATTTGACAACCACCAAGCCCTCTTTTTAATACACCAAACATCAAATTTTCAATTGCCAACATAGTCATTAATATTTAATTAAACTCAAATTTCAAATTCTGAATTTTAGATTTTTTTTTTTTTTTTTTTTTGAAATCATTTTATAATAATCCGAAATTTAAACTTAGATTTGGAATTTATTTTCTATGATTGAGTTTTTGTTTAAAGTTTGTACTTTAAAAATTTGAAGTTGAATGTATTATAGATTTGAAAAAAATGATTTTTTAAAGTTTTCAAAAAAGGATAATGAAAATATTAATTGGGAAATAGACACCTTAAAATTATTAGAATTAAATCTAAACCAATTTAGACAAAAGTTAATAATAAATTGTTCTGGATGGAAAGGTCAAGAATATTTAAAAATTATTAGATATAACAATATAATAAATCAATAGTCCTGTCGTCAAGTGCCGTCAAGTGCCTAGTTTTTCCAGAATTCAAAAGAATTGACTAAAATCAAAGATTTAACTCAATTCTTTTAAATTCTGGAAAAGAAAGAACCTAACAGCGGTTTTTTTAATTTTTGAAATAAACAGAAAATTTTATGAATTTTCTGTTTATTTTAAAAATTAAAGTAAACTTAATGCTAAAAAAAAATTTAATATGCATAATGATCAACAGCAATTTTAAAATTACCAAACTTTACAAATTATTTAAACAGATAATCTTATGTTTATGATAAGAATAAAATAAAAATAAAATCATGTAATATCTGTAAAAAATACCAGAACACATAAATAGATGAAGATTTCCATCATTTTTTATGGAATTGTCGGTTCTATAAAAAAAATCGAAAAATCTGGATTAAAGAATTAATACAAATAAATAAAAATAATAAGAATAATATCTTTAATATTATTCAAAATAAAGATTTATTATTCATCTTATCATTGGTTAATGATAAAGAAAATTATGATTCTCTGTTAAAATTTCTAAAAAAAAATTTAGAAATTACGGAATGTAAGAGGAAATTGATTTCCTCCCTTCAAAATTTAAAAAAAAAAACAAATGTGTTTTTAAAAACCCTATTTCTTAAATTGAATCTATGAATTTCAATCATCTATTATCATAAAGTAGGACATTAGAGAGAAAGCCCCCTTCAGGGGGTTTGGGGGTGTGGGTAATAAAGCACCTATTATGGTAGGTGCGTCAATATATATTTTAGAATTTTTTTTTTTTTTTTTTTGAAAAGAAAAAAAAGTTTTGTGTTGGGTACGTAGGAGAAATCAGACAACATTCCTTAACAAGATTAATATTTATATTATATATATATATATATAAACTCTTTTTCAAAAATTGTGACTCACCTGAAATAATAAATTGAAAAAAAAAATTTATCCTTTAGTATTCAAGAACAATTAATAACTAAATATGATTTGTAATTCACTTTTAAGTCATTCTAAATCTATAAAAGCCTGATATATTAAAAATTAAAAAAAAATAAAACCAAAAACTAAAAAAAAGTGAGTCACAATTTTTGAAATGAGCATTACCCATTTTTTATTACTGAACTTTCACTGAAAAAAAGTTGAACAACAAGATTTTTTATGAATAATTAAATTCATTTTTAAAGACATTACATTCTCAATTATCTTAATGATTATTTGTCTTTTCGAAGATCTCTTTTTTTTTTCCACATGATCTTTTGAAAAAAAAAAAAGAAAAAGAAAAAGAAAAAAAAAGAAAAAGAAAAAAAAAGAAAAATTTTTCAAAAACAAAGAAAAAAAAAAAAAAAAAAAAAAAAAAAAAAAAAAAAAAAAAAGTTTTAAAAAAAAAAAAAAAAAAAAAAAAAAAAAGAAAAAAAAAATTTGAAAAAGCAAAACTAAAATTTGAAAAATTAGAAAAAATGATTCTGATCCAAAAATTTGAAAATATTTTTTGTTAAGAATACTGGAATAAACCCTCAAAACAACCCCCATTAACATTATAAAGTGAGTCAAAATTTATGAAAAATAGTTTATATATATATATATATAAACAATTTTTTAATAATTTGGCACACAAAAATATTCAAGAATTATTTATAATTGAATCAAATTAATTCTAGTGTCAAACGAAAAGATATAAAATTCTTTAAAAACATAAAAAAAACACTCAACTGAATTATTAACTCTCTTCAAAACATAACAATAAATATTAAATTAAAATATTTTTAAAAATTGATGAGTTCTTTTTATTTGAAAGGAGTAATCTCTTTTTGTAAATTGAAAAGAAAAAAAATTATCAGATCAATAAAAACCTTTGAATACGAGGGATTGGGAAAAGTTCCTTACAATTTTTGATTACTCTTTATATCCCTTAGCACCCCAAATAACCTAAAAACATTTCAAACAAAAATTTTAATTTGAAATGTTATCAAAGGATAATAAGGTATAGAATTAATAAAAAATTATCTTAGAAAGAAAATTTTATAATTAAAAAGTGTATAGTTACTTAAAATAAAAAAATAACTTTAAAAAAATTTTTCAACATTGGGAATTTTTTTTGGTTAATGTGATTTTATTATTTTTTCAAATTTTGTCAAAATAAATTTTTTTTTTTTTTTTGAAAAGTTTGTCTAAACATCAAAAACCTCTTAGTTTTAACATTTAAAACACATCATACTTTACTGGAATTTTTTTGGGGGGAGACTTTGCACCCCAAAATTGCCTAAAAAACTTGATTAAATAATTTATTCATTATAAAAGTTATTATAGCATCACATAGAAAATTTGTTTTATCTACTGATTACTATTCAATATCAATATCTATATTAGATTCTGAATAATTTAAAAATAAAAAAAAAAATAAATTAAATTTGAAAAAAAAAATCAAATTTTTTTTCATTGTAAAATTTTACAATTTTTTTCAAACAAGATTTTTTTTCAATTTTAAATGATTTGTCCAATAGTTCGAGTCAGATTAATAATTGATTTTTTTTTTATTTTTTAATATTTTTTAATTTTTGACTTTTTAAAATCTAGACATAAAATAAACAATATTGTTGAATTAGAGACCATATATCAGAACTTATTTAACAAGATCTGGATTAATTTATTAAGGAAAAATCTAAATATCACAAATATATTATTCAAATTTTTACCAATAACAAAATGCAATAAAAAAAATTGGTTTCAAATAGATTATTATATTATATTGGAATAATATTTAAGAGTTATTTTTTATTTTATTGTAAATTTAGGTATAAATATTTTATCAATTAAAAAGTAATTTATATTTGTTTTATTCCAATTTAATAAATTGAAATTATTTTACAATTTTTTTTTTTTTTTTTTTATTTTCAATTTTTATCTATTGCTTAAATCAAAGTTTTAGAAAATGAATCATATTAAAAATTTAATTTTGGCCTAAAGAAATAAATTTCATTTTTCTCTTAATTGGATATTTATTGAAATTTTATCTAAAAAAAAAAAATTAAATTTCAAAGTAATTTATTTTTTTATTTATTTTTTTATCATAAAATTAGCAAAATTGTTTGGTGGTTATTATTAATAAATTAATGTGTTGAGTTTTGAATTACTATTAATGTAATAAAATTTCTGATTTAAAAAAAATAAATAAAAATAAAAATCTTTAAAAAAAATGTAAAAATGAATAATTATTATTTTTTTTTCAATTTCAAAAAAAAAAATCAATAACTTAACTACTTTATCTTTGAACTATTTTGGCTTTTTATTATAATTCAAATCTGGATTAAAGACAAATAAGAAAATTAATATATTAGTAGATCAATATCATTTTAAATCTAATTTAAAAAACTTGATGAAATTTAGGCAAATCCGGGGTGCTAAGGGATATAAGTCAAAATTCTGTTCTTTAATGTCTCATTTTCAAGATAAAATCACAATTCATCTGGTATTATGTTGGAATTGTTTTTAGCTTTATTTTCTCTTTTCTTTGTTCCTTACATCAATCCACAAATAGCCTCTCTTAATTCTGACATTTATCTTTTTTGAAATCAAACTTCGCTTGTTTCCATTTTTATATTCATAGGTTATTTACAAATTTGTTACTTCATATCTAGTTGTTTCATTTTTCATTTTCCACCTGTTCAATATCCGATAAATAAAAAAAACAAAAATTGAAAAATTAAAATGAAAATCACCATTAAGTAATTATCTTATTAACTATCAAATTCAATAGTATTGATAATTTGAAAGGTGTAACCTTTTGTTTGAAAAGGACTTTGTATATATATATATATATATATATATATGTTAATAAAATAAAAACAATATGTACACAATTTAAAACACTTGAAAGAATAATATCTTATGTTTTACATGCAATTTGGAAATAATGTTGATTTTACAAAATATAAAAATTCATAATCTGTATTTTATATTTTGTTTTCCTTTCCCTTTTTGCATATAAGAAATCTATTTCATTAAATCTGGAAATTTTTTTGGATTTAACGATTAAAGATTAAAGTTCATTTTATTGAATAGAAAAATCCAGATACAATTAGTTGATGATATCTTTACATTTGATCGATCCAACACAAATTTTTGGAGAATTTCAACAAATTTCTAAATAAAATTTATTTTCCTAGCTCCTTCATTTCATCATTTCATCAATTCTGGAGATAATACAATTTTTATTTTTTTGAAAATTTCTAGTTTTTTTAAAAATTTACTTTCTCTAAAATTATCAACTCTAATCCTAAAGTTAATTTTTTTAGATCATTTCTAAATTATTTCAAGTCAGTGGATTAATTCACAAAAAACAATTTTTTTTTTTTTTTAGGGATCTTCTTTTAACATTTAAGAGAGAATGTAAATTTTTATTCTTTGATTGTAATTGTAAACATATACAATAATCTCATTTCTACCTTAGTAGAAATCAAAAGCCATCTTTAGATGGCCTTCAAAGTATCACAACAAATAACCATAATAATAAATAATACATTTTACACAACAAAAATAATTAACAATTACCTTCAAACAAAAATCACAAAATTATCTACATAATTATTTTACTAAACTTAATAACAAAAATCAAACAAATTTTCTAGATAGACACACTAATTAAAACTTATCCAAAATTACAATCTATTTCTTTCAACAACCAATAGTCCAAACAAATTATTATCAATCAATCAAAATACCAAAAATCAAACCATTCATAAAAATCAAAATAAAAAACTACATTGATAACACAATTCAAAAAATTACTGTATAAAACAATTAAATATCCCTCATAAAAACACATTCAATTTCAATTCACAATTGAACTGTGAAATTTTTAACATAAAATTTGAAATTCACAAAATTTTCTCAAAATATTTTGATCCATAATAATCTTAAAATTATGAAGATCACCGTTAATGTTGATATTCAACAATTCGGATCAACATTCCATTCTTCAATCATTTTTTAAATCAAGGAAAATGAAAAACACAACTGAGAGAAGGTAAACTCGAACAATCTCTTCAAGAAACCTAAAAATGAAAAACAAAAATAATCACAATTTCTGAGCTTGAAAAAAGAAAGATCATTTCATTCATTCTAGATAAACGACTCTAATTTTTGAAGATCGTGTGTATATGAGTTTTAATTATTGAGTTGCTTGAATTTTCAATTTGTAACTACAAATTAGAACAAATCCTACAAAGGAATTATGACTTTTTCTTTTGTTTTTTTCGTTTTGGTTTCTTTGGTTCTTTTGGTTCTTTTGTTTTTTTCTAGAAGTGAAGTTCCCCATAGGATCTTTTGTGGATATTATTTACTCTGTTTTAGTTTTCTGAAAGAATCTACAATGCCAAACATACTCGAAACACTTTTGTTCATTTTTGTGTTTTTATTGAGATACTTTTTTTTTGTTTGTTTTTGATTTGTTTATCCCGAAAAACTGAATTGTTCAATTCAATACAAATTGGATTGGAGTAGCAGTGTGACAGTTTTTATGGAATTTTACATTAATTGATCTTTGATAAAAAAATTTTAGCAAAAAATAGTCAGTTTTTTTATTTATTAGAAATTAAGATTTAATTAATTGTTTACAGAAGATTGACAAAAAATAATCTTTTGCAAAAATTGATCTCGCTAGATTAAAAGTATACCGAAGAAAATATAAATTGATAGAAAAATTAGATTTCTTAAATTTAAAAAAATTAAAAAACAATACTAAATTTTCGAAAATTGGAAAATGAAAATATTAATTGGCACACTAAGGGATTAAAATTATTAGATTTAGAATTAAAAGTTTTTCGATTAACCAAATTGGAAAATTCACCTAGTTAGAAAGTTCAACAATATCTAAAAAATTATAAAACAACAAAATTGCAATTTCAAACAACAAAAATATTTAAACTGGAAAGCTTCAAAAACAATTCTAAAATTTCGAAATTTTACTAATTGTTTAAATAGGTACTCTTATGTAACAAGTAAAAATAAAAATAAAAATTGTGATTTATGTAAAGAAAAGTTAAATATTGATATCATTGAAGATTTCGATCATTTTTTATGGGACTGTCCGACCTATAAAATAAATCGAAAAAATCTGGATATCTGAATTTTTTGAAAAAAATAAAAATTAATAATATCAGAGATATTATTAATAAAAAAAAATTCATCATATATATTATCATTAGTAAGTGATAATAAAATTTGTGATTCTTTAACAAAATTTCTAAAAAAAAGTTTAGAAATTAGGGCACACAGGAGAAAAGCAATTTTCTCTCTTCAAAAATAAAAAAAAAAAAAAAAAAAAAAAAAAAAAAAAAATAATCTTTTTATTTTTTTAGGCAAATAAGGATTATGTTGGTTTTAGTACACTACCAAATACTTTACCTTCGTCTTTATTCAATTTAGACTTTTCTTTCGAAATAATAAAGCAAATGTAAACAATAATTCCCAATTTTTACCAATTTTTTGAGATTATTTATCTTTCAGGTGAAAATTGAAAAACCCTTTTTCATCTTAAATAACACATATTAAAAATAAACTGAAAATAATTTCCAAAACAAGTTAAAATGTTTTCCATTTTCTTAAAAAAAATTTTCTCAACAAAAATTCGATTTTTACAAAACTTCTTTTACATTGTGAGAAATAAAAACCTTACAGAAATCAAAAAAATTACAGAAATCACAGAAACCATTAGAGATTACAGAAATCACAGAAACCACAAATAAGGGGGACTAGAGATCAATTCTGAAATTTATTTCTAAAATAAAAATTCATTACTTCCTACTTAGATCTCAATTGATATAAATAATTTTGAGATTGGGCCAATTACCAAACCCTCTTTTTAAAAACACCAAAAACCAAATTTTCAATTGCCAACCTCGTCGTTAATTCTTCTAATTTTTTTTTTAATTTTACAACAAAACATTCATTCTATTTGTTTCAAAATTTTGATTTTCCTGAGATCTTTGAATATAGTATTTTCTTAAAAGCTTTTATAAAACACCACAACCCAATTTATCTTGGAACAAACAATTTTTTTTGCGCTGATAACAATACAAATACTAAAAATTTTATCAATTAAAAAACACATTAACAGAAATATTTGGTTTATATTGTTTGGTAATAACAAGATTCTAATCTATTCAAAATCCAAAAGTGATAAAATATTATCATTAATAGTGATTTTGAGAACTTCAATCTAATCCAAAACAAAAGAAAAACAACCAATAGGAAAACAAAGGAACCAAAGTTACCAAAGTAACCAAAAGGAACCAAAGAAATAAAAAAAAAAGAAAAAATTACAATGCTTTTCCAAGAACCAAAATGATTTGTGTGACAATTGAACAATAAATGTAACTCAATGTTCAAAACCCAAGACAAGTGATCTTTGAAAGTTAGAGTTGTTTATTATATAATTTCTGAAATTGATCATCATTTTTTTTATAGGCTAGAAAATCGAAGGTTATTTTACATTCATAAATTTTTTAATAACAAGTTTTCAGGTTTTAGGTCCGTTTTTAAAAATTTCAACTTCTTTTTGTTATTCATTACAAAAAAGATTTTACAAACAAATATAAAAAAATTTTTTGATCCCAAATTGGAAACCATTTCCTATTTAATCTGATTCTTTAAAATTTAAATCTGTTTGGAGATAAAAATATGAAAAAGATTTGGTAAATATCAAACATTTTAGTTCAGGATTTGTTTTAGAATATTTTATTTTATTTAGGATACAACTTTACTGTTGTGGAAAAAAAGTGAAACACGGTTTTTAATTGGGAACATTACTGAAAATTCAAAGTAAGATCAATGAAAAAAAGAATACAGCCGTTCCAAGTCTACCATAAAATTTTAAATAAAACAGATTTGATTTTTCTATTCTGATTTTCAATTTTCAAAAAATCTAAAAATAAGAGTTATTATTCCAAAAAAAATTTCAATAAATAGGCTATTATTCAAATTTTGAATCAATCATCAAAAAAAAATTTTTGAAGATTTCTTGAAGCACTTGTAAAATATTGTTCAAAAATGGTAATTTTTTAAAGATCAGTCAATATTGATATTTTTTTTGAGCTGTTTTGGACTAATAATTTTTAAGTTTCAAGGGATCTTGAATTTTTTTTTTTGATTGCCCAAAAATTTGAATAATAGCTCATTTATTGAAATTTTTTTTGGAATAATAACTCTTATTTCCGAATTTTTTGAAAATAGAAAATAAGAATAGAAAACTCAATTCTGTTTTATTTAAAATTTTATGGTAAACTTGGAAAGACTGTATTCTTTTTTTCATTGATCTTACTTTGAATTTTCAGGTTCTATTAAGGTTCCCAATTAAAAACCGGGTTTCACTTTTTTTCCACAACAGTTAACATAATTATGAAAGTATATACTTTGAAATAAAATTTTCTCTTTTAATAATAAACCCTTTGAGTTGGATTAGAACTTTGGAAATTATTTTTGAGAATTTTTAAGACTATTTTAAATAAAAAAAGTTGTTATATCTAAAATTTCTGCAAATAATTTCTATTTAAGATATCTTGCTCGGTATTATGTGGTTGATTGATTTGATCTTAAAAATATTTTGATTTTTTGATATCTTTGATTTGGGTTCAGTATATTTTAGATTGAGTTTTGGAAGTATTGGTTAATTTATTATATTTGTATTTTTTTCCCTGTTTTAATTTATAGAAAAATTTCAATTCATTTCTACTTTAGTAGAAATGATAGGCCATCTTTAGATGGTATGGTGAAAATCACAATAACATCTCACAAATGACTCAATAACTCCCTATAAATAATCAATATTCCAAACAATAAAAACACATAATCATCAATCAATTAATTTTAAAAACATAACAAAACACAAATCATTATAATAAAACAAAAAACAAAAAATATCTTACTAAACAAAACTTAATTAAATAATAATAAATAAATAACAATTCTCTATAATATAATCAAATTAACTAAATTAACAAACAATGCTTAAATAAACAAATTTAATCAATATAAATCAAAAAAAACAAAAAAATAAGCATCCACAAAACACAACACACATATATCAAACTCAAAATATTATCATTACCAAAGTCATAAATAAATACCATTATACAATAACATCAATATATACACCAATCTGTTAAAAGATAACATAAACTAAAATACAAAAAATTATATATTAAATCAATCATATCATCTCAAAAACTCAAACAAATACACATTATTCATAAACAACAAAACTTGCAAACAAAACAATCACCCAATCAAACCTACTGAACTAACGATTAAATTTATTAAATTATATGAACTTACAAAAATAATTAGATATTAATCAAAACATCAAACACCATCAACTAATTATAAAATATAAATCTATTCAACAAAACAAATAATAAACATCTATCAACCATCTAAAAAAATTCAGATATATATATATATATATATATATATATATATATATATATAATATACAGTCAGTTTCACTTTTAACGCACAAACTATCAATGAAATTTAACGCACAAAAATAATCTCAAATTAAAGCACAAAAAAATAAAATACTAGTAAAAATAATTTGTAAAAAAAAAAATTCCAAATTTTTTCCTTAATTTGAGATTTTTTTGTGCCTTAAATTTCGTTGAAAGTTTGTGCCTTAAAAGTGAAACTGACTGTAATAATTTCTATAATAGGCCAGATATAGCATTTTGAAATTTTAAATTGTGTTATTAAAAAAATTTTCTGACATATTTTCATTTTTTCAGGGGTGAAAGTTCATTTTTTTAAAAAAGTTTAACTTTTTGTATGAAATTTTGTTGAAAAAATCAAAAGTCGGTCTTTTTAAAATGAGGGGTATTAAAATTTAGGTGAATTTAATAGTAAAAATGAAATTTTTTATAATTTTTTTTTACTCAAAAAAATATTTTTTTTGAAATTTAAAAATTTTTAATTTTTATACTTTTTACCTTTTCCAAATTTCCCTTCTTAAGTTCCTTGGGTTCCTTAGGTTTCTTAGGTTCCTTCTCTTTTTGTTTTTTAGGCGTTTGGGAAAGGTAAAAAGTAAAAAAAAAATTTATAAGAATTGGTTGACCTGATCATGACTAACCCAACCAAACTTGTTCATGATCAGATCTTCGACGAGGACTTATGCAACTGAACTGAATCTAACTAGTGCGATCTGAAACCAACCAAAGTGAACCGAATTGAACTTTCCGTACTATCTGTCGAGTCGTTACTTGGACTGGGTTTTTGCAAAAACAAGATTTTGGAAACTTGCAAAAAAAAAAAAAAAATAAAAAAAAAAGGCAAAGCAACTGAAAAGAAAATTTTGAAAACCAAATCTTATTCTTACAGCCGTTCCATTCGATTTGTGAAGCTTTTTTCTTTCCTTTAAGCAAACCTGAAATTTTAAATTTCCTTAAAAGATCTTTTAAACATTTTTCATTTTCTTTAAAAGACCTTTTAAAAATCTTTTAAAGATCTTTTAAACTCTATTACAGTCAGTTTCACTTTTAAGGCACAAACTTTCAACGAAATTTAAGGCACAAAAAAAATCTCAAATTAAGGCACAAAATTCAAATTATAGTAAAAATAAATTGTAAAGAAAAAAAATTCCAAATTTTGTGCCTTAATTTGAGATTTTTTTGTACCTTAAATTTCGTTGAAACTTTGTGCCTTAAAAGTGAAACTGACGTTAATTTTTTTTAAAACTTCTTTCAAAACAAACAAAAAAAACACAAATAACTACTAACAAAAAACACCAAAATTAGTTTGAAACAATTACTACCACTTTTACTCTGGCTCCGCCTAAGACTAGATCTTACACATTGTTATTCACAAGCTCTACTCTATTAAACAATACTCTCCTCTATTTACCATACAGCCAACTCTTAAAGTTGATAATTTGTTCCTAAAATTGCTTTTAAAAACAAATGAAAATTGCAATCAAAAATATTTTTTTCTAAACCAATTTTCCATTCAATTACTTCATGGACAAATCGACCAAATCTACGTCAAAAGTTCTCAAACTCCTCTTTAATTTGAAATTGGAAAAGTTGAAAATTATCTCCCAAACAGTTGAATATCAAATTTTTTAATTTAGAAGAATAGAGACTTTATTCCGAAATCTTGAATACTCGAAACGCATTTAATCGATCTGTCCATGAAGTAATTGAATGGAAAATTGGTTTAGAAAAAAATATTTTTGATTGCAATTTTCATTTGTTTTTAAAAGCAATTTTAGGAACAAATTATCAACTTTAAGAGTTGGCTGTATGGTAAATAGAGGAGAGGGTATTGTTTAATAGAGTAGAGCTTGTGAATAACAATGTGTAAGATCTAGTCTTAGGCAGAGCCAGAGTAAAAGTGGTAGTAATTGTTTCAAACTAATTTTGGTGTTTTTTGTTACAGTCAGTTCCACTTTTAAGGCACAAACTTTCAACGAAATTTAAGGCACAAAAAAAATCTCAAATAAAAACACAAAATTCAGATTCGAGTAAAATAAATTGTAAAAAAAAAATTACAAATTTTGTTCCTTAATTTGAGATTTTTTTGTGCCTTAAATTTCGTAGAAAGTTTGTGCCTTAAAAGTGGAACTGACTGTACACTTAATTCATAAACTAATAAAATAATTTGAGTTTAAAATATTTCTAAAAAATATTATAAATTTCATGATTTTATTGTCATTTAAATTCCTTTGAAAGTATATATATATATATATATATATATATCCCTTAGTACCCCAAATAACCTAAAAACATTTCAAACAAAAATTTGAATTTGAAATGGTATCAAGGGATAATAAGGTATAGAATTAATAAACAATTATCTTAGAAAGAAAATTTTATAATTAAAAAATTGTATAGTTACTTAAAATAAAAAAATAACTTGAAAAAAATTTTTTCAACATTGGGAATTTTTTTTTGGTTATTAGTGATTTTATTATTTTTCCAAATTTTGTCAAAATAAATTTTTTTTTTTTTTTTGAAAAGTTTGTCTAGAAATCAAAAACCTCTTATTTTTAACATTTAAAACACATCATACTTTACTGGAAATTTTTTGGGGGGAGACTTTGCACCCCAAAATTGCCTAAAATGCTTGATTAAATAATTTATTCATTATAAAAGTTATTATAACATCACATAGAATATTTGTTTTATCTACTGATTACTATTCAATATCAATATCTATATTAGATTCTAAATAATTTAAAAATAAAAAAAAAATATAAATTAAATTAGAAAAAAAAATCAAATTTTTTTTCATTGCAAAATTTTACAATTTTTTCAAACAAGATTTTTTTTCAATTTTAAATGATTTGTCCAATAGTTCGAGTCAGATTAATAATTGATTTTTTTTTTTTTTTTTTACAATTTTTTAATTTTTGACTTTTTAAAATCTAGACATAAAATAAACAATATTGTTGAATTAGAGACCATATATCAGAACTTATTTAACAAGATCTGAATTAATTTATTAAGGAAAAATCCAAATATCGCAAATATATTATTCAAATTTTTACCAATAACAAAATGCAATAAAAAAAAAATTTGGTTTCGGAGATTATTTTATTATATCACGGAATAATATTTAAGAGTTATTTTTTATTTTATTTCAAATTTGGGTATAAATATTTTATCCATTAAATAGTAATGTATATTTGTTTTATTCCAATTTAATAATTTGAAATTATTTTAGAATTTTTTTTTTTTTTTTTGATTTTCAATTATTATCTATTGCTTAAATAAAAGTTTTAGAAAATGAATCATATTAAAAATTTAATTTTGGCCTAAAGAAATAAATTTCATTTTTCTCTTAATTAGATATTTATTGAAATTTTTTCTAAAAAAAAAAATTAAATTTCAAAGTAATTTATTTTTTTATTTATTTTTTTATCATAAAATTGGCAAAATTTTTTGGTGGTTATTATTAATAAATTAATTTATTGAGTTTTGAATTACTATTAATGTAATAAAATTTCTGATTTAAAAAAATAAAATAAAAATAAAAATATTTAAAAAAAAATGTAAAAATGAATAATTATTATTTTTTTTTTCAATTTCAAAAAAAAAAAAATCAATAATTTAACTACTTTATCTTTGAACTATTTTGACTTTTTATTATAATTCAAATCTGGATTAAAGGTAAATAAGAAAATAAATATATTAACACATCAATATCATTTTAAATCTAATTTAAAAAACTTGATGAAATTTAGGTAAATCCGGAGTGCTAAGGGATATATATATTCTTATATATAGTCAGTTTCACCAATAAGACACAAACTTTCAACGAAATTTAAGGCACAATAAAAATCTCAAATTAAACCATAAAATTCCAATTCTAGAAAAATAAATTGTTAAAAAAAAATTTCAAATTTTGTGCTTTAATTTGAGATTTTTAGTGTGCCTTAAATTTCGTTTAAAGTTTGTGCCTTAAAAGTGGAACTGACTGTATAAATTAAAAAGTGAACTGGCAGTAGTATAATAATATAATTCATCAAACATAGGATTTTTAACTAATTTATTCAACCAATGATTACATAAAGGTTAGGAAAGAAAGCCCCCTTCAGGGGGTTTGGGGGTGTAGGTAATATAGCACATAATATGTTAGGTCTGTAAATATATATTCTGCTTTTTTTTTTTTTTTAGAAAAGAAAAGAAAAGAAAGTTTTGAGTTGGGTACGTAGGAGAATTCTGACATCATTCCTTAACAAGATTAATATATATATATATAAGGTATTTCCAAAAAAGTGGGGCATTTTTTTTTACATTTCATAAAAAATAATCTTTTTTAGTGATGGTAATCATTAATCAACTATACCAAATTAAGTTTGATATTTATACTGATTGAACAACCAATTATGTATTTAATTCAAAGCATGTTAGTTGAAATATTCCCAAAAAATGAAAAAAAAAATAGCACTTTTTTTGGTTAAAGCAAAGTACGACCAATTTCAATAAAAAACCGGAAATATGGAAAGAGAACAAATTATTTTTTATACACAAAAATGCATTTATATGTTTTTAATTATATTTTATATTTTGTTGAGATTATACAAGTTATGAAAATATTTTTTTCAACAAAAAAAAATAATAAACACTAATTTTCACCATAAAAAAAATCCGATAAAATCGAGATCATAAATTTTAATAAATTTTATTTCTGCAATACAATACTAAGAAACAAATTGAATTATTATCAAGAATTTATCAATGGTGGTTAATGATTTTATATCTTTAAATCCTTTTTTGAAGAATGGGTTACATAAATATATTTTAAAATAAATTTGCCCCACTTTCTTGGAAATAGCTTATATATATATATATATATATATATAATTATATATATTAACTAAATTCCAAAAATTTGAACACAATTTAAAACAAGAGAAAGAATAGCAATACTAGATTTAGAATTCAATTTGAGAATAATTTCGATTTTACAAAAATATGAAAATTCATTTATTGTATTTATTGTTTTTTTTTGTTTTCATTTTCTAATTTACAGTCAAGTAATCTTTTTCATTTAGATCTCGGAATTTTTTTTTTTAATCCAGATACACTTTATTGAAGATTAATGTCGAGTTTGTTGAATAGAAAAAAATTAAATATTATGAGTTGATGATATCCACACATTTGATCGATCAACAATAAATGGAGGAGGGATTTCAACAAATTAACCTAACACAATTTATTTTCCTAACTCGTTCATTTCATCCTTTTGGACACTCTCCAGATTTTTATTTGTTTCACAATTTATAGTTTTTTCAGGTATATTTCTTTTTCTGAATTATCAACCCTAATCATAAAGTTTATTTTTTTTTGATCATTTCAAAATTATTACAAGTCGGTGTGTTAATTTTAAAAAAAAAAAATTTGTTTTTAGGGATCTTCTTTTAACATCTGAGAGAGAGAGAATGGAAATTCTTTCTCTTTGTTTTTGATTGTAAATATCAAATAGAATCTCATTTCTACTTTAGTAGAAATGAAAGGCCATCTTTAGATGGCCTTTCAAAACAAATCAAAACAAAAAACAAACAAAATATACATCTTGTTGTTAATACTAAATTATTATTTTTACAATATCTTAAAAACAACTTACATCTTCAATTTTCATTCATCTCAAAACACAAATAATAAAAAAAAATCAAACACTCATCAAACAAATAAACATCCAAAATAAAATCAAAACAAAATCAAAACAAACTCAATCAGAATTCACAATGCCATTCAATGCACTAAAAAATTTATATCAAAAAACACAAATAACAAAAACACAAATCATTCATCAAAACAATAATTAAAAACTAACTGATTCAATTCAATTCATAACCGAACAAAAAAAAAACAGAACGATTAACCAAACAAAAACACATAAAATAATGCAAATTCAAATAAACAATTCAAATGTTTGATTTTCAGGAAGAATTTGGCAATTTACAAAATTATATAAAAGGATTTTGAACTCAATCTATTAAAAATTTGAAGTGACATTAATGTAGATAATTCATCAATTTGGATCAAAATTTCATTCTTAGTTCATTTTTTATAAGGAAAATGAACAAAAAAATTTGAGATAGATAAACTCGAAAACACCCTTATTCAGAAACCTAAAAATGAAAAAGAAAAATAATCATGATTGTTTGGCTTGAAAAATGAAGATCATTTCAAACCATTATTGATAAACACTCTAACTTTTGAAGATCGAGAGTATATGAGTTTTGATCATCAAGTTGCTTGAATTTTCAATTTGTAACCTCAAATCAGAACAATTCCTACAAAGGAATTGGGACCTAGCTCTTTGTTTTTTTGATTTTGGTTACTTTGGGTTCCTTTGGTTCCTTTGTTTTTTTTGTTATTTCTTGAAGTGAAGTTTTTAATCCGATCATTGGTGGATATTATTTACTCTGTTTTTGTATTTTTGAAAGAATCTACCATGACAAGCATACATGTCTTTTTTCGTGCTTTTTTGAGAAATTTTTTTTTGCAATTTTGATAAAATTATTTCCTGTTTGGATTGTTTCTCTTAAAACTCAATTTGTTGTGTTCAGATACAAAATGAGATTGCGGAATTTATGGGAAAGGTTTTGTTGGAATTTGACATTCATTGGATTCAATGAGAAAATAAATTTTTCATTGTTTATTTTAAAAAAGGTAATTACTTCTTACCTCACGTCAGTAGGTTGAGAAAAAATGATCTTTTTTACGAAATGAGGATTATAGTTGGGACCAATACCATACCATTTACTTTACCTGTATTTATACAATTTAGAATTTGTTTGAGAATAACCAAGAACCTGTAAACAATAATTTTAAAGTTATGTTAATTTTGAGATTTTTAACCTTTGAAGATGAACAATTAAAAACCATTTCCATCTAAACTCACATATGTTAAAAATAAACTGTGAGTAATTTTCAAAAAAAGTTCAAATAGTTTTCAATTTTTCCTAAAAGTAAATATTCTCAAAAATTCGATTTTTCTAAGATTCTTTTGACTTTTGATTTCAAAAATCAATAGAAATCACAGAAATCCCAGAAATAACAGAAATAACAGAAACCAGTAGAAATCAATTATGAAATTTTCTTATAAAAAAAATTCATTTTTTCCTACTTAGATCTCACTGAATAAATATTTGTGTGTTTTTTTCAACTACCAAACCCAATTTTAAATATACTGAAAATTTTCAATTACCAAAATAGTCATTAAAATTTAGTTACACAAAATTCTTTTTCTGAATTTTAGATTTTTTTTTTTATTTAGGAATTCAGAAAACATTTTATTAATATCCAAAAATTAATAATCTGATTTGTAAATTTATTTTGTATGATTGAATCATAGTTTAAAAGTTATATTTTAAATCTAAGACGTCGAATGTATTGTTGATTTGAAAAAAATGATTTTTTGAAAACCATAATTCTTATTTTGAATCTAATTAATTTCAATCATCTAATTATCATAAAGTAGGATATTAGAGAAAGCCCCCCCAAGGGGGTTTGGGGCTGTAGGTAATATAGCACCTATTCTGTTAGGTGCTTAAATATATCTTTTAGTAATTTTTTTTTTTTTTGAAAAGAAAAGAAAAGAAAGTTTTGTATTGGGTAGGTTGGAGAATTCAGACAACATTACTTAACAAGATTAATATATAGATATATTAATATAAATAAAACACATACATATATATATATATATATATATATATATATATTAACTAAATCTAAATAATTTGGCACACAAAAATAGTCAAGAATTATTAATAATTGAATCAAATTAATTGTAGTATCCTTCTATAAGATATAAAATTCTTTAAAAACATAAAAAAATAATCAACCGAATCGTTAAAACTTGTTGAAACAAAAAAATAAAAATTAAAATTAAATATTTATAAAAATTGATGTTCCCTTAGATTTGAAATGAGTAATCTCGTTTTGTAAATTATTGTGAGAAAAAAAAATTATCAGATCAATAAAAACTTTTGAACATCGTGGATTGGGGGAAAAAGTTGTTTACATTTTATTGATAACTATTTACAGATCAAAATTCTGTTCTTTAAAGTCTCATTTTCAAGTAAAATCATAATTCATCTGGGTATTTTGTTGGAATTGTTAATAGCTTTATTTTCTCTTTTCTTCATTCCATACATCAATCCAAAAATGGTCTTTCTTAATTCCTATATCTAGCTAATTCGAAATCAAACTTAAACTGTGTCTATTTTTATATTCGTGGATTATTTGCAAATTGGTTTCTTCTTATCTTGTTTGTTTCATTTTACAATTGTTTAACTATTCAATATCAATAAATTATAAAAAAATCCAAAAATGAAAAAATGAATAATTAAAATGAAAATCACCGATAAGTAATTATCTTATTAACAATAAAATTCAATAGTATTGATAATTTGAAAGGTGTAGCCTTTTGTTTGAAAAGGACTTTATATAGAGCAGTGAAAAAAATACCGGACATGAAAAAAATCCCGGACAAGATTTTTAATTGTGAATATTAGTAAAATTATTGTGTAATTTCATTTATTTACAATCAAATTCCTTTTTTTAAGAATCGAACTTTTTCCAAATGATCTATATATAAAACATTTTTTGAAGAACAAAGAAAGATTATTAATAAAAGGTTCTAAAAAAATGAAAAATAAAAATCAAAAAATAAATATTAATATAGCCTCTTTAAATATTTGTGGCTTGAATAATTCAAATAAAATTTTTAAATTAGAATCTTTTTTATTAAAATGTAATATCGATATTTGTTTAATACAAGAATCCAAAATAACAAAAAAACCAACTTTCACAAACTATTTCTCTGTGAATAAAAAAATCTTATGGAAATAATGGAAATAAGGGTGGTTTATTAATAATAATAAAAAAGATATTTCTAGAATTTTTTCGTGAAATATTAATTGCTGATTTAGATGTAATGGGAATACAATTTACTGATTTAATCATTATTAATATATATCGGAGAAATGACCGAAATATTGAAATTAATAAAAAAATAATAAATATCTTAAGAAAATACCAAAACAATAAAACAATTATTGGTGGTGATTTTAATTTAAATGAAAATAAAATAAAATTATTTGAAAAATTTAATTTTAAAATATTTCTTAATAATAAACCAAGTAGAAAACCAAACAATTTGGATTATTTTTTAACAAATTTTAATAATTTAAAACTCAATAAATCAAAGACTATCAAAAATTTTATTAGTGATCATAATACAATTATGAATAAATTTGAAATAAACTCAAATTGGGAAATCAATGATATCTATAAAATTAAAGATATTCCAACCTTTCAAGAAGACTTTCTCCAATTCTTTTCTCGGCAGAATTTTTAATTTAAATGAAGAAAATTTTATTTTATTTAAAAAAAAATATAAACAGAAAGAAAGAATAGTATTTGATATCAAACAAGATAAATTAAAAATTAATAATTTACTTTATAAATTGTTTGATAAAAATGAAACTTTACATAAAATCAAAAAAATTAATGAATTAAATTACTTAAAATTACTTAATCAAATAAATGAAGAATATAATAAAAATAAAAACTTTTTGGAAAACATTAAATAAAATAAGAGAAACTTCTACAAAAAATGTTTTTTAAATAATGAAACCATATTCACAGTGTATAACGATTTTGTAAAAATCAATTAGTCAAAAAACCTAATACAAATATAATTAATTATATTAAAAAATTTAAAATTAATAAAAATTCATTAAATCCAATTGACATAAAGGAAATTTTTGATCAAGATAAAATTAAAGAAATAATCAAATTTCAAAAAAATAAATCAGTTAAAGAATTTGACAAAATAAATCATTATAAGTTTCTAAAAAAACCAACCAATTCAATATTTATTAAATTATAATTATTTTATTAAAACAGTTCAAAATATTTTTTTAAATTGGATAACAGACGAAACTGAAAAAAGTATAAATTTTATTAAAAAAAGAAATTTATTATTTATTCATAAATCGGGGGATGAAGGCGAACCATTAAATTATCGACCTATCTCTATAAATCAATCTCTTCCAAGATTTTTTTTAAAATTAATATACATTGGAATTCAAGACTCATGGGACTTGATTTCAAAAAAAACAATTTGGATTTAAAAAATATTTTGGAACAAGAATTGCTGTTTTAAATTTATTAAGAAAATTTAAAAAAATAAAAAATAAAAATAAAAATACAGAATACTTTGTAGTTACTATAGACATACAAAAATGTTTTGACTCTATACAACACTCGTTAATATATCAATCTATTAAAAAATTTATCAAAAATGAAACAATTAAAAATTGGCTCTTGAGATATTACAAAAAAGAAGGAATTGGAGTTTATCAAGGAGATCCCTTATCACCAATTCTCTTCGCATTTATATCTCATTTCCTACTAGAAAAGTTAAAAACTTTAGCTGTTCATGTTCAAATGTATGCAGATGATCTTATTCTTATTATGAAAGGGCCATTAATCTCTCTAAAAAATTAATTTAGAAAGTATTTTTGAAATAATAAAAAGATTCGGGATGAACCCACATAATAAAAAAACCAAATATAAAAAAGAATTAAAAGATATTTTTTATCTTGGGATTTGGTTAGAAAAAAACACGCATCTTGAATATAATTTCAAAAAAGTGGAAAAGTCCTTGGAAACACTTAATCGATTGTTTCAACAAAATAAACTCAACAATGGAGTCAAAATAACTTCTTTCAAAGCTCTCATTTTAAGTCAACTTTATTATGGTCTTGAAATATTTGACTTGAAACAAAATGATTTTGAAAAGAATTGATATTTTTATCAATAAAACAGTCACAAATTTCTTACAAATTAATATCCATTCACCTCGATTAATTTATAAAACTGAAGCAAAAATTGATCTCGCTAGATTAAAAATATACCGAAGAAAATATAAATTGATAGAAAAATTAGATTTCTTAAATTTAAAAAAATTAAAAAACAATACTAAATTTTCGAAAATTGGAAAATGAAAATATTAATTGGCACACTAAGGGATTAAAATTATTAGATTTAGAATTAAAAAGTTTTTCGATTAACCGAATTGGAAAATTCACCTAGTTGGAAAGTTCAACAATATCTAAAAAATTATAAAACAACAAAATTGCAATTTCAAACAACAAAAATATTTAAACTGGAAAGCTTCAAAAAACAATTCTAAAATTTCGAAATTTTACTAATTGTTTAAATAGGTACTCTTATGTAACAAGTAAAAATAAAAATAAAAAATTGTGATTTATGTAAAGAAAAGTTAAATATTGATATCATTGAAGATTTCGATCATTTTTTATGGGACTGTCCGGCCTATAAAATAAATCGAAAAATCTGGATATCTGAATTTTTGAAAAAAATAAAAAAATTAATAATATCAGAGATATTATTAATAAAAAGAATTCATCATATATATTATCATTAGTAAGTGATAATAAAATTTGTGATTCTTTAACAAAATTTCTAAAAAAAAGTTTAGAAATTAGGGCACACAGGAGAAAAGCAATTTTCTCTCTTCAAAAATAAAAATAAAAAAAAAAAAAAAAAAAAAGAATCGAACTTTTTCAATTATAACCCCCCCACTTATTAGAATGATGAATGACGAAATCACACTTGTTCAAAACACCATTCAATCAATCAAAAAACAAGAAGAAAAATTATCATTTTCCAAATCCTAGTAAACCTCTATAAAACTCGATTGTTTTTCAATAAAAAGTTGATCAACATATGACTATCAAGCAATTACTCGAGTATTCTAGAGACACCTTACTTTGATGGACTTTAGGTAGGTTTATTACTAATCTCATAAAAAAATTGGTGATTTATAATAAGGATTTCATTGAAATTATACAAAAATTTTACTAATACCCACAATTAAAAATCTTGTCCGGGATTTTTTTCATGTCCGGTATTTTTTTCCCTACTATATATATATATATATATATATGAACAAAATATAAACAATTTATACACAATATAAAACACTTGAAAGAATAAAAATCTTATATTTTACATGCAATTTGGAAATAATTTTAATTTCATAAAATACTGAAAATTCATTATTCTTTTTTATTATTTTGTTTTCCTTTCCCTTTTTACCATTTCGATAACCTGTTTCATTAAATTTGGAAATTAATTTTTTTTTGATTTAATGATAGAGGATTAAGGATTATTCGAATTTTATTCCCAGTGGCTATTACTTTTATACCCACAACACGAATTCTGAACTCAAAAGAATGTTGAGTTAATAAATCTTGTTAAAATGTAAAATTTAGGTTGTTTTTGAGGAAGGCAAAAAAAATTTACTTACCAAATCCAATTTTTTCATTCAAAATTTTCGACTTCCAAAATGATATTGGGAAAATGTCACTCCACTTTATATTGAAGTATGTTAGAGTTAGTGGTGAGGGTAGCCACCCATTTGAAAAGAAAGTGGAGTGACATTTTCCCAATATCAAAAAAAATAGCTTTTTATTTTTGCCTTGCTTTGTTGGGATTTTTCGAAAAGTTTTTGGATCAATAAATGATTTTAGTCAAAATCTGAAATTGCTAAAAATTGGCAATATTTTGACTTTCCCTCAATTCACTATATTTTTAGGCTCTTAGTCTATTTACTGCTTTGCATTTCAATGCTCACAGAGCATAAAATTCAGATAGTCCTTAATTGTTGAGTTTATTGAATAGAAAAATCCACATGTAATCAGTTGATGATATCTTATCATTTGATCCATCAACAATTGTTGTTGGAGGAATTTGAACAAATTTACCAATATAGTTTTTTGTTCAAACCTGTTCATTTCATCATTTCATCATTTTAGACATAATACAATTTTTATTTTTTAGAAAATTTATAGTTTTTTCAAAAATTTCCTATTTCTGGATTATCAACTCTAATATTAAAATTTATTTTTTGTGATGGATAATTTCTAAATAATCATAAGTCAGTGGATTAAAACACAAAAAAAAATTCATTTTTAGGATCTTTTAACATTTAAGACAGAATATTTAAATTTTTATACTTTGATTTTAATTGTAGACATATAT